>OLKM01000983.1:0-27500 GCA_900291075.1 Melanogrammus aeglefinus | reverse complement strand
ACACACACACATACCAGGTAATCACATATACACACAAACACACGCAGACAGACAAACATACACACACACACATACACACACACCACGTAATCACGTATACACACAAACACACACACACAGATAAACATACACACACATACACACACACACCACGTATCCCCATATACACACACACACAGAAACACACGCACACACACACACACACACACACACACAACACACATACACACACAACACACACACACACACACACACACACACACCATGTATTCCCATTTACACACAATACACACAGCCACGTGCACACACACACACACACACACACACACACACACACACACACACACACACACACACACACACACACACACACACACACACACACACACACACACACACACACCACATATTCACGTATACACGCGAACACACAGCTTCACAGATACACACACACACTACGTATTAACATAATCACACAAACACACAGCCATACATTCAGATATACATACAGCCACACACAGCCACACATACGCACACACTCTCTCACACACACACACACACACGCACGCACACACGCACGCACGCACGCACAGTCACACAAACACAGCCACACACACATGCTTCCGCACATTGGCTAATGACCTGTGGTGAGGAGGGGACGGGGGGGACGAGATGCAGTCCATGAAAGTGAGAGGGAGTTGCAATTGATCTTGCTGGGGTTTTTTTGTGTGTATTTTCTGTTAAAAGCAGTTGTGCGGTTTCATCTGGTGGCTTTGAAATACCGAGGAGCGGCTGAGAGGGGAATGCACACTGATAAGGGGTTTGCAGAGCATTGCATTGATAAGTGGATGGCTAATAGACTCTCCGTCATTCCTTCCTCCTCCTCCCCCCCCCCCCCCCCCCTCCCATGTGTGCACAATGAAAAAAAGTATAGTCTTGGGCCACGAAGAGTATTTTAATTTGCATGAAGACTTTAAAGAACGGGGGCACGGCACGGGTACTTGTTGATGCAAAAATCAATAGCGTTTGCTTGAAACACTTTAGAGAGAGTGATTTTTGTGTGATGACGGCATTACCCAAAATGGCCTTGAGTAATATTGCCAAGGAGGCTATAAAAAGCTTGGAATTCTCTAGTGCGAGAGGTGGGTGAATATAACATAAATGCAACAGGCACACTTTACTAACCAATAGCTGGCCGGCTTAGTTGCGATGCTGCCCTTGCACGTCACCACACAGTACTGTGTGGCGTCTTATTCTATTAGCCGAACTGTACATCCCACCCACGGGTCATAAACAAGAACAGGCCCAGCTGAAGAACAGGCAGTCACTGAGTTCACGACCCTGGAACACGGAAGAAAATGACTCACGAGATGAGAGTAAAAAAAGAAAAAAGTAACACACCACAGAGATAAGGATAAGCTGGTGGTGATCTCATCGCTGGAAGATAATCCACCCATCGGGCTATCACAACGTAGAGCTGATGACACACACGCACACAAAACACAGCAGCACATGCCCGCTTTACCCACTGACCTTTTACCTTTGATCCACGCCGGCATTAGTGGGTCTCCCCTGATGGTCAGTGACAGAGCACAGACTACACTTTCACACTTTACCGCTACTTAAACATACAAAGAGGACTTGCAGAGCTGGCTGGTGTACATCAGGTAATGTCAGGGTCTCTGCCAGGCCAGCATTCTTTGCACGGGGGTAAACTCTTTCCAGCACACGC
Organism: Melanogrammus aeglefinus; assembly: GCA_900291075.1. Taxonomy (NCBI): domain Eukaryota; kingdom Metazoa; phylum Chordata; class Actinopteri; order Gadiformes; family Gadidae; genus Melanogrammus; species Melanogrammus aeglefinus. Next base: position 25,768 of record OLKM01000983.1, on the reverse strand, counting down.
ACGAACACACACACACACACACACACACACACACACACACACACACACACACACACACACACACACACACACACACACACACACACACACACACACACACACACACACACACACACACACACACACACACACACACACACACACACACACACACACACACACACACACGCGCGCACACACACACACACACACACACACATTTAATACCTGAACGTGCAGAGCTGCAGGGCTAGGATTATATGTTGGACATGGCGACTCAAGAGTGTTTACAAGACTTCTCTTAGTGTTGCACTAAAGAGGATTTCTAATCCATCGATTAAGTGGGTGCTCTGTTGAGAGGGACGAATGTCTCCATTAACGGGGTGTTAATCAAATACACACACGATACAGAACTGCTGGGAAGCAGTATATTTACACTTTTTTTTAATCTGCAGAATTACAACAACCAGGTTCCAAAGCCCGGGTTCGCAAAAAAAGATGACGACACTGTTCTGCGTCGTGTTCTCCCCCGTACAGCCACCTCTGCCCGCTCTCCTTCTGGCTCTTTGTGAAAAACGTTTAAAGGGTCTCTTATGGTGGGCCTTCCTACCTGTCCCCTGCCCTCTCTCTCTCTCTCTTCATGCACTGGAACACGTGAAAACGTGAATAAGTGCTCCGCACCAAAAGTAATCATGCCCCGCCGGTTCCCTGAAGTCCTCGATGGGAAATGACAGTCGTTAAGCCCTCGCACGCCCATTATGGGCTTCATACACATTCCATCCCCTTTTAGGGCCAAGAGATAGGCAGGAGCAGCTCCATTTAAAGCACACTTCATTAGCAGCCCAATCCTAAACAACACTGTGATCCAGCATTAATCCAAATAGCGTTAAATCAGTTTGGCTTTAAAGAGTTGGATTTAATGGGTCTGAGTGGTGGCCTTTTCAAACTGCACAAAAAATAAACATCTTGTTGAATCAGTACATCAGAAAAAAACAATACGTGAACCTCCAACATTGAGTTGCTGTGTATAAAACTGGCGCTTAACCACGGAAATGCATGCGGTCGCGACTCTCTACGCTATCAAGCCTCGGTAGGGTCTCGGCGGTGCAGCACAAAGGTGTCGTTAAAGTCACCCAAAAAAATAGAGACCTATTGACCCGGCACGATTTCTGGAACAGAACGTCTCCTGCTCCAGGCTAATGTCACATGAATCCTCCCAGCCCCGCTAACAACAAACAGCCAGCCCCTTCTGGGTCGCATGCATCTCAGAGGCCAAGGGTGCAAAACAAAACAATTTCCCGGTAACTGTCCCCTTCCGCCCGCTAATGGGGGAGACATATTGGGTTTTTGTAATGACCACGTTAAACGCATCGTGAACAGACGTGTACGAAGAAAGAAGGACATTTTCGGCCATAGCTGTCTGTCATTATCTTCGTGCAATATATGCATTCGGTGGTGAATGCGCCCCATTTGGTTATTTTCAATCACATTCATTTCCACCGTCCGTAATTGGCCACACGTGGATTTAGCGCTCCGAGACAGACAGACAGACAGACAGACAGACAGACAGACAGACAGACAGACAGACAGACAGACAGACAGACAGACAGACAGACAGACAGACAGACAGACAGACAGACAGACAGACAGACAGACAGACAGACAGAAAGACAGACAGACAGACAGAGAAAGAGATTGAGAGAGTGAGAGAGCGAGAGAGGGAGAGAGTGGGAGAGGGGGGGAGAGGGAGGGGGAGGGAGGGAGAGGGATGGAGAGGGAGGGAGAGGGAGAGAGAGGGAGGGGGAGAGCGAGAGAGCGAGAGAGAGGGAGAGAGTGGGAGAGGGAGGGAGAAGGATGGAGAGGGAGAGAGAGGGAGGGGGAGAGAGAGAGAGAGGGAGGGGGAGGGGGAGAGAGAATGTGTGTCTGTGCACGAAAGGAAATATGAATGTGTTTACTTTTATGTATGTAAGATTGTGTTTTGATTGCAAGGGTTTCTATAGATAAGAGTGCATGTGTGTGTCTGTGTGTTTGTGTGTGCATGTGTTTGTATACTTTAATTGTATCTTTTCCAACATGCCCGTAATGAATGTGTGTGTGTGCCTGTGTGGAGGGACGAAGTAGCCCAAGTTGTCTACGTTGAGTCATATTTCTGCGTAACTTCATATCTTCTTTTAATAACACATAACAGAGGCTCATCTCATGTGAAGATACCAGGGACGGAGAGAAATATTTGGTCTGAGAGCCATCCAAGTTTACATCCCCCAAGCATTAAGTAAACATGAAAATTGCTTGTGTTTATTGAATTCAAATGAATAATCACCGCGACTCGCATAGATACATTCAACCCATCAATTTGGCCGATAAACACGCTCATTTTCTAATAAAAGACAAATCTCCTTCAGAAAGTTGTGTTGGAATGAAGGCAGTAAGCAGTGTTCTGTCACAGTGTTTCCCATTCATCTCAATGGAGGCCGCTTCTTGTCGCGTCCTAAGCTAGGTCACTTGACCTTCACAAAGCCCCAGGTCCACTTAGCCCCCCCCCCCCCACTGCTACATACTTTCAACTGTTAATATTAAATATAAAACACATTACCCAAAATGAAACAGATTTGGATTAAATCCAAATAGAACTGACAAAGTAGTTTATGATAAGTCTAGCAGAGTATAAGTAGTGAAACATTGATATTTTTTGTTTCCCTCCCTACATCTCTGCCCATACTAGGAGAGATCTAAGAATCTGCTTATATTTGAGAAATACACCCTTGGAGTCATGAGGTTTTTTTTTTATTGAATTTGTCTGTAAGTAAATCAAAAGAAATAGATAAATAGAGACGGCTAGATTTTCATTATGAGGAATGACCAGAAAATGTAGTGTGGGCGTATTATTCGACTGATATCAAAAGGCTAACACTGAGGTTTCAATAGTTAATCAATAGTAAATCTGGTTCCAGGAACTAACCTGCTCGTGTGGCTGAGAACAGGAAAACCAGTATTGACCTAGCAACACACTAAACATGAAGGATCACCAGTACATCAGATCACCGTCAACTGCTACTTGAACCTTTGGTTTTCACCACAAACATTCAGTTTTTGTTGCGTAATGGTTTTCTTCTTTGTGTGTGATTTCAACACTGCATAGAGCCCACATGTTCCGCAGTTCAAATCATTTCTAATATGTAGTTCTACAATTAAGCCGCTCATTTTCCTGTCCCTCTTGTCTTCTCTTTCCTGCACGCAAAACGTTTTCAATCCAGTATCGGTTATTAGAAGATTGTTCTATTTCTATTGTTCTCTATATAAAGGATTCAGGAGAATGCCCTCAGAACCTCTTTACAGTACCACAACATGTAGAGTAGGAAGTATCTTTGGAATTTGTCAAAATGTATTCATAACCCTCCCAAGTCTTACAAACCACTTTATTTGCTAATGTGACATTCTCCATTATTGTTTGAGTCAGCAGAACCCCTCACTCCACTTCACTACGGCTCATTCTGCTAATCCTAACAAAACTCCACCTCAGTCTTATCCTTTCCTAGAACAACGTCAGCATCCAATGGTTACCTTGTGGGTCGGGGGACGCATGATGTTGAGTCTGACTGGGGGAGAATGTGAGGTTGCGGGTGTGTGTGTGTGGGGGGGGGGTGGAGGATCAGGTGTCGTGTGCGTGGGGGGAGGGGGGGGGTTGGCGGTGGTGATGGATGGCAGTGGTGAAATAGGCATCCTGTGTGGAAGGGGTTAGCCACCAACCCCCCCCCACCTCCCCATCCCACCACACTTCTGTTTCCCTACAGAGCGATTCAAAATGCAAATGAGTGAGATCTGGCAGTGTCCGCGCGCCAGGTTCAGACATGTGCAAGTCATTTCTCGCACAGAGGAACGGCTGAAGAATGGAGATAGGGTTCCCGAGTGTCATCAATCACTCTACTCATCGACAGTCTGTTTCTCTTCTGTGGAGGGGAGGTCCTGCTGTTGATTGATTTTGATGGTAATGTCTTCCATAGGCCTGTGTCAATTCAAATAGGTGATAAATTCTTACATTCCATTATGGTGTAAGGACGTCTCAAACTATTGGCCAAAAGTTTGTACCTGAGGAATTACTTTATGTAGTATGAATTTTTCCCCTTTCGTGACTATAAATATGAAGTACCATCATAATTATTTCTTCTTAGGTAAGACTTACCCTTACGCACAGAACAAAGGACACTCTTTTACCAGAGTTTCTCTATTACCCGACCCACATGGCCGATGAGCCGAGGGCCGAGGTCCCGGGTAATACAAGACGGCGCCTCGGCTCCATGTGTTTTATAGGAAGAGTCGGATCTTCAGACTGCGTAGGCGCAGGGTGGTGCTGTCACGTTAAAATTGTACCGGGGGCGAAAATTGTACCGGCCTACGTCATCGTTTGTTTACATCCTGACAACCTGCCCGGCAACAGACGACGCGATGCAGAAAACATGTTTCCAAACGACGAAATAACATAATACAGATAGCGGATCGCTATCTGTATTATGATAGATAGCGATAACAATTGTTTTTACTTTATATTTGTATTGTATTTAATTGTTTAATCGAAACAATAAAAAAATTTGCCCGCGAAACGGGCGATCGCGTCAAATGACAAACGTCATTTGACGCGGGCAAAGCATTTGTCATTTGACGCGATCGCCCGTTTCGCGGGCAATTTTTTTTATTGTTTCAATTAAACAATTAAATACAATACAAATATAAAGTAAAAATAATTGTTATCGCTATCTATCATAATACAGATAGCGATCCGCTATCTGTGTTATGTTATTTCGTCGTTTGGAAACATGTTGTCAGGATGTAAACAAACGATGACGTAGGCCGGTACAATTTTCGCCCCCGGTACAATTTTAACGTGACAGCGCCAAGATATTGGTACATTATAATCATTACAACATATTGCTCATTCAAACAGCCAATATTCGCTGTTGGTGCTTAATTGCTTGATTCCAACTCAACGTCACGCATATTTGTGCAGCGCGTCAACTGCGCGGCCATCGCTGTGTTCGGCCCGGGCACCTGGCGCAGGAGTGCCACGGGCGCACCTCTCATAGCTGAGGCCCGATTGGGTCAGCGCGTCTCTTATTGCATTCGTTTTTCATATGATTAATTTCAATTAAAAAAAAACACAACTCAGTTAATGTGTGGGTGGACCGTGGTCTGCTTCCATAGCCGCAGAAACCGTGGAGTCTAAACGCTACATGGCCGATGGGCTGTGGTGCCTGGTAATACTAACCACCTGTGGTTATACTAATACACCTCGGCTGTGTGTTTTATAGGTTCTACAGGAAGAATAGTCGTAATACTAATTGGCATAGAGAAATTGTTATGAATGGGCTCCATTCCCCCTTTGTGCTTTTGAGGACTGAAATGCGACTAAAATGCGACTAATATGCGACTGAAACGCGACTGAAATGCGATGACGGCAGAGCATTTTGATATTCTATATTCTACATCACCACTCAGCAATTCTTCTCACGTTTCCTACATCCCACAATTACTGCCTGTTTGTATGTTTAACAACAGTATCACAAATGGCCGCATGCTTTGCATTTACATAACATTGATATTCATCTGAATTTATTTCCACAGATCCTCAGCATAAAAGAGAGCAAGAGCTTTCACACGCGCACACTAACCGGTTTCCAGGTACGTGTACTACATCCCCACACTGAGTCGCTTATAACGTAAGTCAAGGACACCAAAAGGCAACGCAGTCAGATGAAATGAACTCTGTGACCGTATTTTCTTGTGTTTTTTTATTAGTTCTCCTGGTTTTGGTGGATTTTGCCATCAAAGCGCCACAGTTTGGCATTACGTGAGCAAGAAACCAGGGCTAATAGGGGGTTGAAACGGCTGAGAGAGAGCGCTAGAACACTATCTTCTACCTGTGTCCAGCCTATATCGGGCAACGTTGATAAGCAATGTGATTACGTGGCTCTGTCGGGCCCACTAATGGCCCCAGCATGCCCAATGATGTCGTTAGGGTATAATGACCCGCACAACCCCCTCCAATTTCACTTATCATCGTGCTTTTGTCTTGACTTCTCCTCCTCTCCGCGAAATTAAAGCCAAATACATTTCGAAATGACCGGGGAAGTGGGGAGCAAAAAGGGAACTGTGAACCACTCTGACAGCCCATGTGACCCCTCCTACACATGCGCACACGCACACACACACACACACACAAACAAAGACACACACACACACACACACACACACACACACACACACACACACACACACACACACACACACACACACACACACACACACACACACACACACACACACACACACACACACACACACACACACACACACACACACAGCCTCCTGCTGTTGTTCCTGATGTGGGTGTGTGCAGTCTGACCTTTCTAACGAGCCCTGCTGACAAACAAGAGGATAAGAAGCTCATGTTCTTTCCTCACCTTAACTGTCACACCTAGAGTTACACCATATAGAATGCAGGAAATGATTCCAAAACTAGTTTTTAGCTGGCAGATAAAATAAGCTGCTCAGTATGCGCAAAGACCCTGACACGGGGATGGATGCTGATTAATCCCACAGCTTTCCCTGTTGTCAATCTTACACTGCAGTCAATAATAATTTGTACGTTGAAGATTTGGGATCTGTGATTGAATACCATCCGTACCAACCACCATATATCCCAAATATATAGAGACTTGACCCTTATATATGACTGTGGTTGAATATCACCAATGAGCTGTGAGGGGTTTGGCTCGTTGCTCAGCTAGGTTACCCATCAAGACCTCTTAACTTCCAAGCTATTAAGAAAAAAAAAGACATGTGCCACCATTTTAAGGGAATAGATCAAATGAACCCTTTCATCTGGCACTAATGCAGAAAGGGGAACAGTAACAGTGCTAGCTGCTTAAAGCAGTAGTCACAAAGCACAGCGTCTTCTTTTACATGATGCAGTGTTTCCTAATGCCTGATATGCATGCCTGCTCACTTGCAAGCCATATAGCCATAGATCACAGTTCAAAGGTCTAGTACTGGTCCTGCATCAACAAACAAAGGAAGCTGATTCATAGTCACAAGTACTGGTACAGGTCCAGCTCTAAGTGTGCAGCGATGGGACTGGCAACTTCCACTGAGACCTTGGTGTTGGTGGGCAGATGTGGAGGTCGGGTTTAACACGATGTTTACGGAAGCATTTGTGCAGATGCAAAAATGTAGGGGGCGGGGAAAAAGGTTAACAGCTAAAAATGGTGTCCCGGTTCGGCGACACTTACATGATGTCTGGGTCACAACCCTCTGCTTTCTCTTTGTCCCCAATCCTATTAGAGCTCATAGCTCCGTCTGTGTGTCCATTATAGACCGGGCACTGGACCTCGAGTGTTAATACTCGAGGTAAAATAAAAAACGGTATCACAGATACACAGTCACACATCTAAGAACACACGCAAAAAAAAGCCTCACGTCTTCCACGTTGCTGACCAGAAAACAACATCTATACTTGTTTTCCTAAGCTTCCTGCCAGAACCATAACTCATTTCCTGGGCTGTGTTGATGTGTCAGCTGAAGGAAATCAGTGTCCCTACCTCCCGAGGAGACAGGTAGATAGATTACAACGCAGGAGTTCAACATCCAATGTGTCTGCAGACCCCAGATGTGTCACAGGCTCATGTGTTTCGTCGGTCGGTCTCTGCCAAGCGCAGTATTGCCATGCTGTGATGGACATGTGGAGATGCAGAATTATAAAGTGTCCTGGGTATGTGAGGTAGAGTTAATATTAAAAGCTGATATTCTTTCTTACTTGATGTTACATAGAACTACTGTATTTAAGGTATTTTCTATTCCTGAGGGTGAACATGAAAATATACAAATTCCATGTGGGTATGGATTTACATTTATTCATAGGCTTCAGTGGAAACGTATCTCAGTCGGCTTGTGTTGCAACAAATCCTATTTCATAGGATGGTTGCAATACACATAACACACTACACAGGATCAATTGAAAATGCAATTATTGGAAATTACCTCTCAGAAGATTAAATTGCATACTGCTTCAAGGTCAACAATAAAGAATTTTTTTTTTCCCCCCTCAAACAATAGCCCTGTGCAGACAGTGCTTGATCAAATGTGGTTTCATTTTCAACTCAATCATTGTATCTAGTACATTTGGTATTCAAAAAGAGGTAAAGAGGAGACTGTTTCCAAACAGTGACCTATCGCGGAACCAATAGATCATAGCCTAATAAAACGGTGTTTGAAGTTGTCTTCCTCAGCAGGAAAATATGTTTTTTTCCACTGTGTGCCTTATATAATCATAAGGTGGTGGTTTTTTTTAGTTGTTTCACAATACATAGGGAAAACAATAGTGCAGCTCTTGTTTAAAGCAGCACTTCACAGACAAACAAGCTATCGCAAAACCAATAGGCTACAGGATGATGCACTTCAATCAGTTTGATACGGGGTGTTGAAAACATGTTGGAAACAGCAGAATATGAAACGATGAGCTATAGATACTCTTCAAAGAGGTGTTGACGTAGGACATTGTCTCCATTATAATACTTGTACCCATGTGGATACATGTGTTTTATTAACATTAAACATTTTATTAAAAGCCCTAGAATTGTTTGAGAACACTATAATTATCGTATTTTATGGTTTTCTGATTACTTGAAATGGGCTGACTCATTGCATCACAAACACTGCTCAAAATAATGGGAGTTCAAGAATACATAATAAATCAATAGACTACTAATCTAAAGAAGCCAAACTAACCATCTATATTCATGAGTTTTCCCCTGGACGTACCCTTTAATAATTCTTAGGTGGCTTGATAGTTATAAAGTGCTTTCAAAAAACCACACATTATAACTACCAACAAGCAGCAAAGTCAGGAATAGGCCTACATATTATTTCATAAAATGAAAACGTTAAATCTTTGTATTTTAATATCGTTGTATGTTAATAGCTTTGTCATTGCTCCTTGGAATCTGTGCCGTGCTCTGTTTGTGCTTTGTGAATAAGGTTTCACATTCAATTATGAATTCTGCAAAGAAAAAACTCAAAACTACATGCGTAAAAGTGAAATAGCCTATGTATAACACACATTAATAACAAGCATCCACTTTGATTTGTAATAAAAAATGAATTAAGGCACCCGGCATATCAATAAATAATTGGAACATCTCATGCTTGTATTCCCATTAGTTATTCCAGCATGCGGTTAGAAAACAAGTGACAGAGAGATGAAGGAGAAGAACGGGCGATTGGTATGCGTACGCGCATCCGGGCAAATGCGAATGTGTCTCCTCGTCCACGGTATTGATGAACCAAAGATCTGATGGACATTTTCCAACACACGAGACATTAGTAGTCTATCAGTGATGGCCAACCCTGATAGGACTAAAAGCCTTGCCGCGACGCGCCTGCATCTGGCCCCCCCCCGGACCCTGCTACGTTGGAAAGAGACAGCCGAGTGCCGAAACCTACATGTAATTACCATAAAAGGCATCAACTCTAATTATCTACACTTAAGTGCGCAGGTTTCTTTTTCCGTAAGAGCCATCCCAGCCGGAGGGAATCAAGTTTTTCCATTTGGACGACTCCCACCCGTACGTATGCGAGTTCATGTTCCTGCAGCCATACGAAACAATCGCCAATTTCGTCATAGGATAACCACAGGTGTCACTCATAGACCTATTAAAGGTGTCACTCAGTCATAGCACTGATTAACGGGCCTGCAACTTTTATGTCCCAGGGCACAGGCTAGTGGAATTATCATGGACTGTGTTTGTGCTTCTATTGCACCTGTGTGTGTGTGTGTGTGTGTGTGTGTGTGTGTGTGTGTGTGTGTGTGTGTGTGTGTGTGTGTGTGTGTGTGTGTGTGTGTGTGTGTGTGTGTGTGTGTGTGTGTGTGTGTGTGTGTGTGTGTGCGTGCGTGTGTGTGTGTGTGTGTGCGTGTAAAAAGAAAATAATCAAAGAACTCAAAAGCAGCACAGTGTTAAGCTCAGTCTTAATCCATATACAGTGATTCAGAGAGAGAGAGAGAGAGAGAGAGAGAGAGAGAGAGAGAGAGAGAGAGAGAGAGAGAGAGAGAGAGAGAGAGAGAGAGAGAGAGAGAGAGAGAGAGAGAGAGAGAGAGAGAGAGAGAGAGAGAGAGAGAGAGAGAGAGAGAGAGAGCTTGACATGAGATTAAACCTGGACACAACTCGATCACTCTTGACACTGCATGAGAATCCACTGAGACAGTGGGGGGGGGGGGGGGGTGTTCTGTGGGTGGGCTCTGGGGCGTGGACATGCATGAGCCTCGGTATTAAAAACCTGACAAGACGAGATTGGTCATCAAGAGAAGCAGTGCAGGAAACACAAAGTAACTCCCCCCTACCCCGCCATGTCCAGTACATGTCCGTCTACCCATTTAGGATTAGTCACATGTTTCCCTTCACCCAGAACAAAGCGTGCAGTGTCTCTAAGAAATATCATTCAAATAGCACTCAGGGAGTGCAACTAATTGGGACATGTTCCCACGCCCAGTCCTTGTCTATGATTATTCTAGAGGAGTAGGCGATCTTATTGCATACCCTTTTATGTGTGTTATGAATAGAGATTGATGAAGTGTAACAAAGTTCAGCTTTCCTAAAGAGAGGGGTTAACACAGGAGTAGAGATGTATAAGAGCCCACGAGTTTACTTCACCACTGCCCAGGGTCGCACTTGGTTGGAGAACTCTGAACAGACTGGCCCGCCATCTGCTAGCCGTTCATAAATATGTTTATGTCCTTTAATGTATTCATTGAAGCACAGAGTCCTTGCTTGCACCCGGCCATTGAATGCTTCATTACTTCAGGTGAGATCACTAATTTGCACATAATAATTGTCTGTGTCATTCTGATACTGGGCCCTGTCACGTCAAAGCAGCCTCCATTGCTCTCTCCTCATTCTCAGAGGCTGCTCTCATATGCAGAGCAGAACAATTGTTTTATAAGTTGCATTTAAAAATAAATAATAGATAGAATCTGGCACTGCCTGGCCAGTTCAAGCTTATTGTGTGTGTGTGTGTGTGTGTGTGTGTGTGTGTGTGTGTGTGTGTGTGTGTGTGTGTGTGTGTGTGTGTGTGTGTGTGTGTGTGTGTGTGTGTGTGTGTGTGTGTGTGTGTGTGTGTGTGTGTGTGTGTGTGTGTGTTGTGTGTGTGTGGTGTGTGTGTGTGTGTGTGTGCGCGTGTGTGCGTGTGAGCGTGTGTGCGTGTGAGCGCGTGTGCGTGCGTGCGCGTATGCGTGCGTGCGAGTGTGTGTGTTTGTGTGTGTGGTAAGGTCTTGCGATTATGCGATGATGATCATTATTTTGAACAAGGTCATAGACATTCAGCAAAAAATTATGCTGTTACTAGTAATGGATGTGACTCACCCTATTTTAAATCTTCTTTTACTTTTCATGGATAGCAACATGGCAAATTAGCAGTAACTATGGGCCTTGGAATGCTTCTCTACTAGCGACTAGTGGCACTCACCTCAGTGCTCTAGAATCGCTTCCAGGGGCTGATCAAGGATTACATCTGTGCCCTTCCTCCCTAATACACCTAATTCCACCTGCTGCAGTCCATATCTGACAAACAGATCCACCGCTGATTCTGTCTCTAGGGGTCCCGTCCGCCGCCCACACACTCTCCTCTTGACGGTGGGCTATGTGAGGCTGCCGACCATTGATTACACTTCAGCTTGAATGGCATAGTCCCCTACAGACTGGCTGGCAGACTGATTGAGCTGGGACTGAACCCCCTCTGTGGGCCTGCAGGATCCCGGGCACACCTCCAGCCCCCTCCCCCTGAACACAGGATCCCTGCTAGACGGCGAATAGCCGTTTGGGGACCGGAATAACCCGCTGTTATAGGTGAGCCGAGCCAAATGTTCGGAGTCACTGAAAGGAGCCGGAAAACCACTCAATACTGTAATATGTACGTTCAATAGCTCAATTGACACATGGGGGTTTTATAATTGGTCTGTGCAGAAAAAATACAACAGTCACATTAGAATGTGAGTGGTGGCTGCCAGTCATGAAGTCAGATCACTTCATCCAAATCAAATTACCCTATCGTTTTAGATACTGTTAAAAAGTCCTTCATGGGTGAAGCATTTTTCTCAAGGATGCCTACATGTAGATTTTTTTGGAAGATTGGGGTTCAAACCCAGAACCTTTTGCCAAACCGTGGGCAAAAGGGTTCATATTATGTTCACAGCTCAGAGTCGTCTCTGGGAACCTCGAAGAGAGACGAGCTCGGTTGCGTCGTTTTGATACTGGCTTGGTACAACTCGTTACTCTGGCACATGAAATATTATTGTATCATCCCATTAAAAGTCAAGTAGGAGCTCACCTTGTAAAATGCCTGAGGGGGGGCTGACTGTGGTGTCAGCCAGTCAAACAAGCCGCTGTGACATTATAGGACAAAAGCAAAGACAAGTCTGCACCATACCGTGTCTGTGGCCTCATGAATAAAACATCTGTCGTGCCGTGTCACTTAGAAAACTGGCACTATGTTACAAGAGACCCGATTTATCAACTATTTCACGCCAGGAGGCATGACTTGATACTCAAAGCACAGGCTCAAATGATCAGTCTCTTTAATTTGATATGTTTTCTTTGTTTTACGAACCACTGGCTGACGGTTTGGATTGCGCTGACAACAAGTCCACAGTTCTGAGAAGCCTGACGCTCATCCGTCTGACCTGGTCAAAGAAAAACGAAGTTAAAGACAGGAGGAGAAAGTCACCACAGATACCGTTGAGTAGCTGTATAAGCAAAGAGGCTGGTTAGATGTCGCGTAAAGATTGTGTCATTAAGGTTATAAACAGTGGTCAGACAGAAGCAACTGCCAGAACTTGTCCTAAAACCAAGCCCCATCACAGGGACGAAACATGATCACTATCTACATCCATAACCTGGTTATTTTGTGATGATTTGACAGCAAAAGTCTGAGCAGGACGGATGGTTACATCAGTGTACCGCTGATGTTTCACAGCATATGGGAGATAAAGACAACACAGACATTTGAGAGCATTTTGTCATTGTTCTTAACCTAAAGAGGCTTTTATGCAACAGGTTGCAATGCTTACTTATATAACTGCCATACAACTTTCTTTAGCCGCTTAAATTAAAATATGTTTCTCTAGACTGCAGCCTGTTGAATATGTTTTAGCCCTACTCTATAAACAGAAAACTTCAAGCATCATAAAAAATATGTATTTCCCCTTACCATGGACCCAAAACATAATGGCGAGAGCCAATAAAAACACGTCAGAGGGACTGTGTGGAGTTCACTTCATACACTTTAGCTGTATATAAGAGCTATGTAAACCATAGAGATTAATATATGATGGAATCTCATCCAGTAAACTCATGCACAAGGACTCATCCATAAATCAAGTCCTTGTTTGACACTTATGTGCAGATTCCATTCCATTAGCAGTTCTGATACTCATATGAAAAAATAAGGGTGACAAATGTATGAGTAAAAAAAAATATTGTCTACTCAATTGTAATTAATTCCCGTCTTTGACATTAATGTTTCTGCACAGGATAGTTCGGTAAGCACCATTAAACATGCAGGATGTCAACTACACGACAAAAAGACTGCGTCAAATTCTCAGCATTTGGTTTGGTGGTGTGGTGCGCCACCGTGTGTACTATTTGGGCTAAAGCAGCCACATTCAACATAATTCACCTTCCGGGGAAATGAAGCGGCTACTTTAGCAGACGGCTGTTCAGGTAGCCATGGGCGTAGCACCAAATTCTCGGCCCAGTATACAAGAGGTACTGATCCCCCCCAGCCCCCAGCGCAAAATTGTTGGGGGGGAGAACAGTTTATGACGCGGGGTGGGAGCGAGACGTGACCTAGCGGCATGTGGCCACTGAGATCAATGTGGTACTCCACTAGGGGTTGGTAGAATAAAAAAAATAAAAAGTTATTTTATTTTTTCCATTCCCATGGGCCACCTTCTGCCTTGGGCCTCCCCAAGCCTGTCCACCTTACACCCCGAGTCCAGCGGCCCTGCAGGTAGCTGTCTGGTTCCCAGGCTAGTGCACAAGTGTATGGGCTAAATTCAGCTGCTTAATTGCTGTCTTTTTTACTGTCAAAACCTTGTGATGTGAATAACAATCCATTAACCCATTTGCAGATTGCCAGTAGGCTTTAGACTCAAGCATTAAATGGCTGATGGATATATATTATTCACACACAACAAAAAAACATGTAGAGCATTGTTGGTGCAATTGATGAGTTGAGTTTTCTACTTTGTGCTGAATGCAGTATATAAAACAGATCTCAAATAAATGTAAAATATCAAACCTGGACCAATTAACTTTTTAAGGATTGACTTGATTTCAATATTCCAAAATAATTGCAATGGATCACTTAATCTTATTTACTTTAAAATGCTTCCTTCATTATCAACACAGGACACAATCAACATCAGAACACTTGAAAAGAACGGGATTACATGTGAATATTTCAACTTTAATCACGTTCATAATAATCATCCTTGCTGTAATGTAGACTCCTCCAACAGTTATGTTTATTTAGACAGTTAATGGGCCTAGATCCAGATCGCAACAACTTAACATTTCATCTGTGGGGGGGAAAAAAAAAAAAAGAGACATACAAAACAGAAAGAAAACCGTCATCTGACATGAGGCTGAAGACCCGCAGTTTGGTAGCTCCGCAGTAGCCTCACAACGCATCACATAAACAGATAAGGAGGCGGGGGTCGCACATGGACACCCTCTGTGTTCAGGTTAGAGGGGTGCCTGCAGCGAGTTCAGTCTTTGGGTTTCTGCAGCCCCACCACCGGACACGGAACGCACATGGAACATCGGAGGTCATTTCTTTTAGCGCCTCTTGATTCTTTCCTCCATTGCCTTCCCCTCTTGGATGGTAAAAAGAAAAAGTAAAAAGACAAACAAAAAACGCACTAGGTTGCGTGAGTAGCCATGGCGTTGGTGGCGGGACGGGCAGGCAGGGCTGATGGGCCGGAGGACGCAGTGGTTACTCCAACACCACGGTGCCTCCTGCGGCCTCCAGGGCTGCTTTGAGTTTCTCGGCCTCCTCTTTGGACACGTTGACCCGGATCTCCTGGGGTAGACTCTCCACCAGCTTCTTGGCCTGGGTCGGGACAGGGATACAAAAGGTAGATCACGTGACCATAACAGGGCAGAGGGCGACAGAACAAGAGCTGGGTCAATGCTATGTATCGATGCAACAATTGTTAAATTTGTCATTGTGATGATACAGTCTCCTAGAGCGGATCACGGCTATATCGAGATCCCCAAAATGCTGTCTCTTCATGGTGTTGAAAAGCTTTATTGGTCACATTGCCTGCGTTTATTGGGATGTTCTAGCAGAGTATATTTAAGACTGAATATATTTGCCAGTTTTGTTACGTTTCCGTTTTTTTTTTTACATTTAGTTACGTTCTAAAAATGTTCATCATTTGCAGTGTAAAGCTTGTATAAATGAGTAACAGCAGGGAATGTTCATGGTATGAAACAGAAGAATGTAACCCAGACTTACAAACACACTACAAGCATGTTCAAACAAATGAAAAAGCCATAAATATTTTTAACTGAACATACCTGCACCAGATTCAAGCCCTGCATGCAGTTCTTCACTTCCTTTATGAGTTTTACTTTCTCCGCTGCCTTCAGTTCTGTCAGTTTTACGATGAAATGGGTCTGCTCCTTCTTGACCGGAAGGTCGTCCTCCTCTGTGGCCTGGGGACACAGGGGTACAGGAATCCGACCAATGGTTTACTAGGATCTACATGAGCTACTGCAGCTAGCTTCAATCATAACTAGCTGTGGTTAACATCATATTAGGATGCTTATAACAACATAACGGCACCTATATTGACCTGGAGACACCCAAACCCAGCAGTGCCACTGTTTTCTACCACTACATGCGTTTTTCCTTGTTGTTTAAGCCATTTATTCTATGTTTCACGTCTTTTTTTCTGTTTCATGTATTCGTCATGCTATTGGAAAAGTATTCATTCAAGAAGGGCGAGTCTCACCTGCGCTGCAGGGGCTGCCATGGCCCCCATTGGCATCATTCCAACATCATGAATGTTCAAGGTTTTCTGTGAGAAATTGGTTGGAAAAATAAGAGTACTTTAACATCCATGTGATTACAGATTAATTGGATCAAAATAATTGTATTGTACTGTATTGTGTGTAGTGCAGTACAAAACAGAATTTTCTTTCAACAAACACCCTAAAATGAATTTAAATGAAAGTAAATCATTAACCTATTGGAACGCAATTAAACACTAGTTCATTTTAGACAATAACACTTTATAATAATCCACATACCTTGAGTAGGTCATTAAGGTCCGACACCTCTAGTAAGGTTAGATTCGCTATGTCGCTGACCAGTTGTTGGATTTTGGGGGAATACTGTTTGGGTGTCCCGTCCAGAGGAGGGGCCAATATGGCACCGGAGGGGTTTGCTGTAGTTGTCTTTAAATGTCTGAGCGCACACAGGGCTGGCGTCTGCCGCAAGAGTTCTTGCCTGTTGAACAATGCATAAAAACAATGATTTAACACTATAAAATGTTAAAAAAAAAAGCTACACATCTCCCATAAACAGCGCAATATATCTGACATACATAAGTCAGGTGTTCCAACACATCCGGGTGTTTCTTTAATCTTTTTATTCCTACCGTTGACACAATTGGTGTTTGTTTATATGGTGGCTGTAATGTTTGATTTGTTGGAAGGAGAACAACCTGAACACAATTAATTGCACTTGACCTTGGTGGTGGGCGCGACACACACGTCTCCCAATGATGGAGTTTAACATAACTCAACATATTTTAAAACCCAAGGACATCGGAAATTCGGGCGAAAGACAGGTGCACGACTGCACGGTATAACTGCTATCTTAGCCATCTACCAAGCCAAAAACAAAGTCAATGGAGCCAAAAATATCTATGAATGGCACTTAGCTAAACCGGCTAACATGTTACCCACGATAACATTTTTAAGACGGATATTATAGTATCGATGCAGGTATTAGGTTAACAGAAAGGCAATGCATCCTGAGCATATGGATCGTTTGTAATATCAATGCATTTAATAAGAGAATAGCGTCCTGCCCTTGAACGCGAACAAACCGTACAGTGGTCTTTGCACACAAGCCACTACCGCCACTGACACTACACAGCAAGGTGTCAGTTGGATAACGCCAGCTAACGTTACATACCGGTGTGTGTTTCCCACGATCCGCAGCGCGGTCCTAATGCAGTATCTGGTGCAATACATCCTAATCAAGTACCCGGGATCCTCCTCTGCTCAAACTACAAAAATATGCCCCTTCAAACCGCACAACAGTACTGTCAATCCCCGGGTCCTTCTGCCTCAAAAGCACATGGCGTCCTCCACTCTATGCCTGACCTACCCACAATGCATCAGCCGAGCCCGGACACGTCTGGGTAACTTTATTAACAAGGCAAACCTAACAACAAATTCGTAAACTCGTATTTATTTTTTGATTCGATGTGATTTCGAACAGTAGATAAGTATTATTATTTATTATGTCAGTCGATTAAAAATACAATTGCAAGTGCGCGTATTGGTAATGTTTACAGCCCTGAGCAGGAGCAAGGTGAGAATCCTGGGAAAATCCTCTTAACCAGGTAATCCCTGGACCCGTCTGTTATTTCTGGACATTTGTCACCACCCCGGCTCCAACAATATGCCATTTCACGCATCTTGGGCCAACCAGTGCAACAGGAGGTATGGGACAATTCGTACAAAGAGGGCCCAACAACTAAATCAAAAAGCGGTTTAAAACTAACTTTATGTTTTATGCTCTATTCTATTGCAAGGAATCAAACTAGTTGAGTAAACCTATTTCATTCTCTTTTCTAACGCAGGCCATGTTATTGTCGCCTCTAGCAGAGAGGAACTGGGAGGATGTGTGCTCGGTGCTGGAGGAGGTGCTGGAGGACCAGTCCGACAGGGAGCTGTTTGCCCTGGAACTGGGATCTGGCACTGGGCAGCACGTGATACACTTTGCCCGGAAGATACCATTCATCACCTGGCAACCATCAGATATCAAAGAGGAGCTTCTGGACAGGTTGGACGCTATGCATGTAGATTAACTTTAACGTTGATTGTCGGTCAGATAAAGTATATCATCATTTTTTGTTTGCTTTGGCTTTCTGCTGAATCTTAAATACATTGCACTTTCTACAATCCATTTTTTCTTTTTAGGTTTGCCTTTGTTGTCTTTTACTTATCCATTTTATTTATTATTTACAGTTACCAGTTTCACATACTGTATTCAATATTTAATCTATCCCGGTACAATGAGTGTACGTGCTTTGAATTTGTTCCAGTATTAGGGCTTATATCGTGGCCGCTAAAGTCACGAATGTACGGCAGCCAATCCACCTGGACGCCTGCGAGCCCTGGGACAAGTGGGCGGGTCTCAGCCACAACTCGTGTGACGTCGTCGTCGCCATCAACCTGCTGCAGTACAGCTCCTTCACAACGGCACAGGTAAATGTGTTTACTTATGTTGCATGTTATTACATGTTAACTCACCTGAAAATAATTCTGATCTCAAATTAGTTCCAGACTGAACATATTGTTTTATTGTGCGTATTACCAGGGTGTTTTCATTGGAGCAGGTCAGATCCTTAAGGAAGATGGTATTACTGATCATTTATGGGGCAAGTATATTGTTAGTATCTCATCAAGGGTTCCCGTGGCGTAATCAGCCTTTACAAAAACTTGGTGTGTGATCATTTTTGTTCGTTCCCAGGCATATGCAATGAATGGCATGATTACTCCAAGTTGCAATGAAGACCTGGATGCAGAGATAAAAAAGATGTGAGCTTCCTATTAGACTAAGAAAACTCAATTCATATTAAGCAGACTTTTTATTTAAGTAGTACTGTCTGAAGGGGTGATTAATGTACAATTTTAACAGGAATCCAGAATGGGGGCTCCCAGACATAGACGTACTGAGACAACTTGCCTTTGGTAACCGACTGCGGATGGAAAGGATAGTAAGTAGCTCGATTGCACATGATTGCCCTTTAAAATGTATCTATTTTTTCTATAGTGTGTGCAAATATTGAATTATTAACCTTTTTGTTTCCCATAGATTGAAATGGAAGATTACAAGAAATGCCTAATCTTCAGAAGGCTGTGAAGGAGCCCAAGATGGAGCCATCTTAACTCAGGGCCCATAACAACCACGTTTCCACAGCACATAGCAACATTAAGGTGTGAAAACATTTGTGTATTTATTTTTCTCAATACCTGGTTCTACGTTAGATGATAAGCGGAAGTCGAATACATGAATGTAACGCAGGACTGTTGACTCATTATACATTTGTTGACTAATGGTGTCAATGGTGGCATATTATGCATCAATCACTCAAAGGACATACTCACAAAAGGGTGAGAAGCAAATGGACGACGAGATATTTATTAAATAAAATCATAAAATTACTTTGAAGTCAGACAGATTGAGAATAAAAGATCACAGATGGCATTAAGAATTACAGAAATCAGCGCGTGTGAGTGTATGTTACACACATGCACCAACCCACCTTCATCCAACCTAGCATGTTATGCTTTTTAAAGAGATCCCATGGACATAACATAAAACAAAAGCAAACATCCAATGCAGATTTTAAGTGTTAAAAACGTGTGTCCAATTGTTAAACAGATAATGCAGTATGTTGGATATATATCTTGCTATGACTCGGTGCTTTTGAATCAGGCAACACAAGCTATCTCAATTAAAAAACAAAGCACATCATTACAGCTGGGGAAGGGATGCTGGGTCATAGCAGCTATAGTACTTATAATCACAGGGCCGATCAGCATACTTCTCACTACTTATGTCACGTTCTCTTCATATCATGGTTCCCGTTAAAGGCCCCTTGCAGCATGTTATTAATAACCTATGGCCTTATCCATAGTCAACTGCCAGATCGGTGTGGCTTTGCCTTGACTGCACGTGTCGTGGACTATATGAGAGGTTACCAGTGGGATGTCGACTCAAAATGTTAACTCGAGGAGGGATCAGCGTTCGACGACTCTCCTCTGGCCATTTCTCATTCACCAACATTACGGCGGGTCTCTTGAACCCCAGATACAACCACCCTCCACCACCAGGGTGGCAGAACGAGGCGCAATACTCGCTCCCATTGCAGATAAACACGCGTGCATTTCGATTTAGAAAAATACGAGAGCTAGCATTTGTTACATACTTCTTTTCCTCCCCCCCCCCCCCACTCCAATCTCAATTCCATTGTTTAATTTTCTTATATCCGACTATTTATCCGTTTAATAATATGAAATAGATACATACATGTTGGGGGGGAGGGAGAGGGAGACACAGCGATGGAGAGAGTGTGGCGCACCCTTTCCTCACCCACTCTCCTTTGCGCGGTTGGGTGAGTAAGAACACGCGGGCAAGACGGAGAGTCCTGCGACATCTTCACGACATTTTCACGTTGCCACGACGTCACAGCGGGATGGAGCGTATAGGACGAGCCTTGTGTTGTTTCCCGATGGCAGCGCTGGGAGTCCAAGGAAGGAAAGGAGGGAGGAGTTGACCGGAAGGAGAAGGTGTAGTAGTGTGTTGTTGTTGTTGTTGTTTGCGGACATGGCAGTGTTGCGATGGTCAGTCAAAGGAGATGAGCTGTGCTTCTGCACTACCGGGCACGACCTGTTGGGGCTGCTGCTGCTGCTGCCCCTGCTGCTGTGGTCCACCAGGGGGCGCCATCTGCCACATTACAATTCCACAACACTAAGTATACATGGAAGTTTTAATTCCATGCATTAAGTATCATGATGCATCAATGATTCCAACACCAAGTATAAAAACATTCAAGTGCATTCAACATCCTATATAAAGGATTTCTCCATTTTAAAAACAGTTTTTTTTAGTTGGGAGTCCGTTCCATTATTCATAGCCTGCACATCCTGCTGGCCCTCATCACGAGTACACCTTAGAAGGCCTCCTGGGCGAGGAGTGGACCTACCTGCTGATACATGGGCTGCTGGCCCGCCATGTAGGCGGCTGGGGGGCCATGTTGGGGTCCTGACCCGGCAGGGCTGCCATCATGCCCGGCATACCGTACTGCTGGTAGCCCATGTAGGCCATCCCGTTGGGTGGGGGCCGACTGGGGCATGTTGGGCACGCTCTGCGGCTGGGTGGCTACGTTCTGCGCCAGATGAGGACGATCAAACAGTTAAAAAGGGGTGGCATATCGTACCACCAGGTGTGAGTGTGACCAGCCGTTTACAAGCCGTTTTGAAAATCCGCCCCTTCTGACATCACAAGTGGGCGTGTCCACCTAGATGTGTGCTGGATAGATCGGTCTGCACCGAACGTTGCTCATCTACCCGTCATGCATCTAGGTGGCTCTCCCGCCCACCCGTGATGTTGTGCAGCACCCTGGTGTGTTCACGTGGAGTCACGCTCCTCTCTGGAGGATGAGTCCACCCTACCTGGTAGCCCTGCGTGGGCGTGGGCTGATAGCTAGAGTAGGGCGGGGACGTTGTGGGCGGGGCCTGGCCAGGAGGTGCGGGTTGCCCATTGGTTCCCGCAGTCTGGTACATATACGCGTTGACCATATTGGGATCTGAACACAAAACGAAAGACGGTAAGCCACGCGCTTTGACAGGATGCAGTGTTGTGTTGTTAAATCGCTTATGGTGATCACATGGACTGGGGGTGGAGCCATGGTAACAGAGGCCCCCCCCGGTGGTCGGCGTCCTCACCTGCGGGCGGCATGGCCTGGTACTGTCCGGGGGGGTTCTGGCCCGGCTGGCCCATGTAGACGTTGTGCATGGGGGAGCCCTCCACCGAGCCCGCGGGGCTGAACGTCCCGGGGTAGCTGGGCGGGGCCCCGGGCTGGTACACCACGCCCCCCGCCACGTTGGGGGGCAAGGACTGCATCTGGGACACACAGGCGGAACGTACAGTCAGCCGGATGTATGTAGAACCACTCAATGTGCCTATGTACACCGTCAGCTTTATGTATGTAGAACCACTCAATGTGCCTATGTACACCGTCAGCTTTATGTATGTAGAACCACTCAATGTGCCTATGTACACCGTCAGCTTTGTATGTAGAACCACTCAATGTCTCTATGTACACCGTCAGCTTTATGTATGCAGAACCACTCAATGTGCCTATGTACACCGTCAGCTTTATGTGTGTAGAACCACTCAATGTGTCTATGTACACCGTCAGCTTGATGTATGTAGAACCACGCCAGGGGACTGTTTATCTATGTATAGTAATACTTCTGTAATTACTGAAATGCATTAGCTAATAGTGTATGACTAGGATTTTGAAAACCATCAGGATGCCTTTAATCTGAATCTATAATTTATTATTATTTTCAGTCCAAAATATGCAGGTTTAGAATATATATTTTTATATTAATCAATTCCTGTGGCTTCTGCCATTAGAAAGTACCTTCTAATGGACTTTTAAATGTTCCTTTGTGTGAACAACAAAGGAACCAGAAGACCCATTAGTAGTTCCGACTAGAGGTCCATAAAGAACACCCAGTGGACAGCGCGGCGGGTTATACCTGGGCATAGGGCAGGGAGAAGGCGGGCATCTGGGGCGCGCATCTGGATGGTGTGCTTCTGCTGCTCCAGACGCATCTGGCGCTCCTTCTCCTGCTCCTGGAGGCGCTGGATGGCCAGCTGCCTCTGCATCTCCAAGTACTCCTGAACCAGACACACACACACACACCCCCCGTTAACACACCACTCTACCAGCCAGTGGTCACAGAGCACCGGGTCGCGCCGTCTGCTGCTGCTTAATTCAAAAGGTTAATAAGTGTTTGGACTTTTGTAGAATGGGGTCATCGTGAAATGAATCGTTGCATAAGCAGGGTATCTGCAGGTTTCAGTAAGTCAAATTTAAGACTTTTTAAGACCTTTTTAATAACACCTTGAATGAAATTTAAGACCTAAAAACACGCGATGGTGTGGGTTGGCAACAGACGCGAGCCAACTACGGAAACGGACGTCTTCCAGCCGACTGTCCTTGAGTTTGCACCCACCCACTGTCGCAGACTAGCTAGCGAGCACGCAGATAATCGTTTATATATGCATCTAGCAAGAAAGAAGCCTCTACACGTCCTCCCTGAAAAGTCACTCCAGAAAAATAAAAAAATATAAAGTCCTGCCCCGACAAATTTAAGACCTTGAGTTACAGTATTTAAGACCAGCATAAGACATTTGTAACGAATTTAAGACTTTTTAAGGCCTTAAATTTAGAAACATAAGTTTAAGACTTTTTAAGACTTTTTAAGGATGTGCGGACACCCTGATAAGGCTCTATTAAACGTTTCGGAGCACAAGTTACAATCTAAAAAAAGTAAGGCATGCCTTTAATTATATCACAGGATGAGGATTTAAAGATCATAGAGTGGGAAAGAAGCCCTTCCTGAGGGCAATGTACGGGTTTGCCGCGAATCCGATCGTTGACTCATACTGGGCCTCCTACGGGCGCGGCGGCGGTACGAACCTGTTTCTTCTGCCTCATGATCTCCAGCTTCTGGGCCAGCTGGATCTGCCGCTGGCGCTCTGCCTCCTCCGCCGCCCGCCGCAGCTTCTCCCGGTGCTCGTCCCGCAGGGCGTTGAGGGCCGCCCGCGCATCGCGCACCTGGGCCAGCTTGTCCTGCAGACCCTCGTAGTACACTGTGGCGCGCGCGCACACACACACACACACACACACACACACACACACACACACACACACACACACACACACACACACACACACACACACACACACACACACACACACACACACACACACACACACACACACACGACAGGTGAGACGTGTGTATAGATATAGGTGAGATGTGTGTATAGATATATATATATATATACACACGGTCTCACCTGTCGTGTATGTGTGTGCGTGTGCACACGCACACATACACGACAGGTGAGACCGTGTGTGTATATATATATATATAGAAATATATCACAGATGGTTAACGTGCAGAGGGAAATTTACATACATTTGCACTTCTCAACAGCTAACCGTCGCAGACCAGATTTGCGCTAACGGCCTGAACGTCATTCATTTGCCTCGTATACATCTGAAGAAAGGCCGCCTAAAATGTGTAATGAGGACATCTCATCTACTAAAAAAGGTCCGATCACACTGCCATTCAATATATAACTACAAAGGATTTCATCCAACATGGTTTTCCGACCCTTCTGCTAATAATATACTTTTATAGTTCATAAAGTGATTCTCAGTTTTCCATCACCTTTCTTTACCTTGTAGTGTTGAGGTGTGTGGTGGGGTGGGTGTATACTTCAATGTGTGATTGTGTGGTTAATAAAACTGACATTAACAGTGAACGTTCTCAGTGAAACACGGCGTTCTGACACCGCGAGCCGAGGACCCACATTCTTTTCGTCGTCCAGCTGGTTGAGGATGTCCAGCAGCTGGGGTGTGCTTGTTTGTTGATGGACGAGCGAGAGCACTGAGCTGTCGTTGGTGATGCTGCGTCCGCCATATGTGGTTGCTCTTCATGCGGTTCAGGAAGGGTGGTGACGAGGTTCTGTGCAGGGCTCTTCAGGAACTGCTCGTGGTGTCTCCTGCGACTCGCCGTTCTTTTACTGCGGCTGGGGGCCAGAGGCGGGAAAGCAAAAAGGGGAAAACTTAGCCGGAATTAAAGCCAGACATCTCGAACCCAATGGTTTGTAGTCCTCTACGACATTCCAATGATTCAGCGCCGTCGCTGTGGTTCCTTGCTCTTGGGTTTTCTTGTTTGATATATATTATTTCATGATTATAGCCTATGTTATGCAACCCGACTGTGGAAGACATTCTCCTAACCGCAGAGAGCTACGATGGCCTGAAGGAACCATGTCTCCTACCTCCATATGCTTGACCGGCTGAACAAGGGGCAGGAGTGAGCTTTCCACGGCTGAGCGATTGGCGGCGGGGGTTCAGCCAATGGGACGGGAGCCGGGGCGGAGGGGGTGGGCTCTTGCGGGTCTCTTTCCTGTTTTCTTTCCGCAGTAGGTCCGGTTCAGGTTATCGGGCTAGCTGTGTAGACGGACAGGTCAGCACAATTAGTATTAGGATATTCTTCAACTTACTTTATATCTTTTACAGCATTCAAAGAATCGCATTGAATATATTCTTGATAATATTATTTAAGACATGATGTATTATGGGATGACACCGTAACTCTGGGTCCACTTCTCAGCTGACGGAGCAGAGGAGTTCTGTCGAACAGAATGTAGTACATTATTACAACATTTCAATCCTGATGCAGCGAATCTGTCAGGGTTATAGTTTTCCGGACAGCGGGGAACTCAACATATTGTCGGTGCGACCGAAACTCTCATCCGTGTTAGATGGCATCTTGGCCCATAAAAGAGAAGCTATCTCAAGTTTCTAAAATGAAGCCATTGAGACAGTGGCCTATTGATGACTCAGTGTAATTGCATGATTCTCATTTTCTTTATATGAACTTATTGCAAGTGTTTTGATAAGAGAGTCGCTAAATATAATTAATGTAATGTAATCCTCCTGGCGATGATATCTTCTTCTAAGGAGCATAACTATAACGAATCCCGTATAATGGAAAGATGGAATGTTTTCATTTAGGCGTCACGATCTTTCACCTGTTTCCTGAAGACTGTATGCTATAGGAAATGTGAGGCGCGTGTCATGCGGTTCACGTCCACAGGTGAAACAGTTGCAACGGTGTGTCCT
>OLKM01000982.1:0-190709 GCA_900291075.1 Melanogrammus aeglefinus | reverse complement strand
CCGCCTTTAAAATGTCCTCCTCACTCCACTGTATTATCCCTGAATCAGATGCCACCTGTGTGGAGGTCGTTAGCTGCATAAAGACACCTGTCCCCCCGCATACTATATGGCCGGCTCAGACGTACACGATTCTCAGTTCTCCCGATTTAACTGTCCGCTGCGCTATACCGGATCCAGAGCCAGGTAATCGGGCGTTGTTCTTCGTCGAAGACTGCCCTCAGCCGATTCTAGGGTGCTGATGCTCTTTACTTTGTACTGCAATTGCACGTTTACAAGATATTTAGGAGAAATCAAAGGTTTAAGAAGCTGTAACATAAATCGTTTTTTACATTCTTTGTCATATAAGGATTTTTTATATCGTAGTGTTGTTTTATAATCTGCTCAATTGCCAGGAACTCCTGACAGTAATGCCCGTTGCGAGGCTGAGCGATGTGAAATATACTGCGGCCGCATTTCAACCCAAGTGTCTCCCATTATGTTGTTTCAAAGTTTCTCCTCGTTTCTCATTGCTTCTTTCTTCTTGCTTGTCGCATTCATCTTTTGTAGTAGTTACTGGTGTAGCTCAGCGAGTGGCAGTGAAAGTCCAGTTGGTAACCGCACTGAGCTCCGTGTTTCGTAGGGTTCCTCACGCAACTGGGGGGAGTTCTCATGATAAGTTATTACGGCATGCTACCTTTGTGAAACTTTTTCAGTCGTGGGGTTTTGAACGTCCCAGAACGAAATGCAGATCGCAAGCAGTCACATTGCTTGTCCGTCGCCAGGCGGGTTCAGAAAGCGTGGAGTTGAAATTTGTCCTGCGACGAAAAGAATCGGGGCAATCGGCTGAAATCGTGTTAGTCTGAGTCCGGCTATGGACCACACATCAGCTGGCTGTTAAGCTGGGCATACACTGTGCGATTTTTTCATCGCGGTAGAGCTGCTGCTATATGTGCGAGTGATCATCAGGGGTTAATGGCCGGCTCAGACTACCCGATTTCAGCGATTTTGCCACGAATCTTTCGTCGCAGACAAATTTGTGCAAATCGTACACGATTTTGACCGGTCGGCGACGAGACGAGGTTGTAATGTACATGTTGCGATCTGCCAATGTTTTCGTCTGCGACGTTCGACAGCCCACGACGAAAGGTTTGTGGCATGTCAGATTTTTGGGGAATCGCTATGACGTAGCCATAGTGGAGGGTGCACCCACTGCCCCAGTTGCGTATGAGGGACCCTACGAACAGCTGGGTCAGTGTGTAGCCAAACCAGATCTGCACTGCACTTACGCAGTGTACACGTGGCATGTTTCCCAGTCAAAGTGATTCGCATTACTGGGCAATGCGCAGTGTAAGAATTCGAATCATGTGTGTTTCCATCAAAGGAACGGACTTTGGCGTGAACTACAATTTCGCGCGGGTTTTCAAGTCACGCGATTTTGGCATGGCAACCCAGCCTGTAAACTTTCCGTCGTTTCGGTCGCAGCAAGTCGGGGGTGAAAGGCGGCTACGTCACACTTGATTCGCATACAAAGCTGTTTCCATCCCATTCAACGCAACCAACCCGGTCTTGAGCGTATATTCATTTTGTGCGTAATCAGGGATTTTAATGCGAATCACGGGTTTCCATCATCATTTTCCGATGGCATATATTAGATGCGCATCTAAACAGAGCTGATGGAAACGCTATACTACGTAAAAATGGATGCGATCATGATAGAGTAGATGCTAATGAAGAAAACGAGAGAAGACGAAATCAATATGGAGCAACTTTGGGTTGAATGCGGGCGTAGGTTTTTACATCTCGCTCATGTCACTCGCAACGACTCATGTCGGGGTTGTGCAGTTGAGCAGATATATAAACGATGGCACCTTTATGCACATGTAAAAATTTATGTCAGTTTCTAATACTTGTTTTCTAAATATCTGTGTAACGTGAATGATTACAAAGTAAAGTGAGCATGCACCGCTAGAAATCGCTGTAGTGTGGCCAGTCTTCGCACAGCGACGCGATTTCTAGCTTGGATCTGTATAGTGTGACATGTTAAATCGTGGAGGGATAGTCTGAGTCGTGTAGTTCTGGGCGGTACAAACGTTTGCAGCTCCGATTCCTGTTCTCACATTGTACCGATCGATGATCGGTTGCGATCTGACTGCAACACTACACGACACAGTCAGACTCGGTCGGATGTTGTCGATCTGTTTCCCCGTCGAGATGTTTCACCTGTCCCGAGTCCGAACGAATTTTCCGAAGGCGAAGGAGCGAGCCGGCGTAGGAGCGCGCGTACACAAAATGCCCGCCGACGAGCGTTGTGCTGTACCACAGAGGCAACTTTGGAGAGGGAGTAATGGTTCAAAACTGACTTTTTTTTAGCGAGGTTTATCGGAAATGTTGTATTGTAAGATTTCTATCAATAAAATATTTTTGTGAGAGATTTGCATTTTTTGAATGACATTTGGTCGAGGAACAGCAGCTCGTGGGCGAGGTTTTGTGTACGCGCGTTCCTGTCGCCCTTGGGTAATTTCGGACGGGGCGGGGGCACTAGGGGAAACACTCTCGACGGGGAAAAAGGTATTCTCGACACCCGCGTCCATATACTTGTGCTGGTGCTTCCTACTGTTCGTTCTCTAGTTTCTGTTTCTCTTCAGCCTTCTATGTTCGCGCATGCGTAGTGTGACCAGGATAGGGTCAATCGGCTCGTGCAACTGCTTCAACTGTGCGAGCCTCGCGACGGCGCAAGGATTCAACAAGTTTGATTTCATTCCGATCGATCGGGGAGGTGGTCGCGAGGGCTTATAATCGTCTTGTCGCGTTACTCATGTATACTACACGAGTGCGCGGCGCACGATTTGATGCCAAATTTGGCCCGATCTCCAAAAAAGTCGCACGAGTGAACATCGTGTCGAAATCGGGCCAAAAATCGCACAGTGTATGCCCAGCTTAAGAGCAAAGAGCTGTCCAAAGACACCAGAGACAAAATTGTACAACTCCACAAGGCTGGAAAGGGCTACGGAGAAATTGCCAAGCAGCTTGGTGAAAAAAGGTCCACTGTTGGAGCAATCATTAGAAAATGGAAGAAGCTAAACAGTGACGGTCAACGCTCTGCAATTTCGAGTGCAAGGCATGCACAATGCCACTGAGATCAATCCGTGGGGTCTCAATGCATGTAAGGAGAGGTGAGAATCCAGCCCGAACTACAACGGCAGGACTTGGTCAAGATGACCCTGGAAAAGAGAGCTGGAGCCACACCGTTTCCATGGTCACTGTTGGTAAGTAAACTAAGTCTATCTGTTTTGAAAATCATGCATGCTACGGAAGGTTTCCCTGGTTAAACCAGCACATGTTTAAGGCCGCTGTCTTAAGTCTGCCAGATACGAATTTGGTATGATCCAGAGGAGTATGGGAGAAAGTTTTTGGTCAGATGAGACCAAAATGGACCTTTTTGGCAGTCATAATGCGCTAGGCGTGTTTGGAGGTGGATGAGTGATCGCGTACGCATCCCAATCGAAGCACCATCCTACTGTGAAGCGATGGGCGTGTTTGTGCATCATGCTTAGGGGGTTTTTTTTCGCTCACTTGGACAGGACGACTGTACTGTATTAAGAGAGGATGACACTGCAGCCATGTACTTTGTGACGTTGTGGGGAAGACCTCTTTCCCTCTGTCAGATCATTGAGAGTTGAGTCGTGGCTGGAGTCTTCCATCATGTCAATGACCTCAAAGCGAGCAGGGGAGGTCAAGGAAGCGCATGGTTTCAGTAAGCTCTCAAGCAGTATCTATGGTTGCTGGATGGCTAGCCATTCTCCAGTACCTAAAGTCCAATTACAAATCTTTGGAGGGAGCTTGAACTCCGTGTCTTCTGAGCGACAGCCAGAAGCTGACTGATCTAGAGAAGATCCTGTGTGGAGGAAGTCGGGTCAAAAATCCTCCTGCAGGTGCAAACTGGTGAAGAAACTAAGCAGGAACGGTTTGACTCTGTAATTTGTAAACAAATCTTAGTCTAATTTACGTTTAACGTTGGTTGTTCAAATATTTATTTTCAGCTGTATCACACGAATAAATGTTAAAATCATATTGTGATTTCTGGATTTTTCTTTTTGATTATCTCTTCACACAGTGACTATGCAATCTACCATGACAATTTCAGACGCGTCCTCCATGTTTGTAAGTGGGGAACTGTGCAATATAGAAGGTGTTCAAATACTTAATTTTCTTACCTGGTATATAACATCCAGTGTTACATTTAACAGGGTAGGTAAAATATGCTTCGACGCCATAATTCTGTATTTATTATTAACTTACACACTTATTGATAATATTGTCGTACAACACCCCAAGCCTGGTTATTTAATGTAGTGATGGTATGGTCACCCTCTTGCACATTGCACGCAAGTCTAGCACAACGGCAGCGGAAGTGGTTCTGTTTCGGCCAGTAATCTATTGCCATAAATCTCTATGCCAGAAGATTGAACCCAAAAAGATGAATAAACTTCATTTACATTGTGTTGCCAACAGGCATGTTTCAAGTGTTATCTATCATGTTTGTTTGGTTGGTTTTGTCCTATACCCAGTGTAGCCCTCAGCTTACCGTTGGCTCTGCACTGCCCGGCCCCTGGGCCCAGCTGGTAGCCGGCGTTGCACTCACACCCCGATCCGCCGCCCGGGTGGAGGAAAAACAGCTCGGCACACAAGGTCGTAGAACTCAGCGGCACAGGCGTGCTACTATTTGTGTCTGGAGGACCGATGGACGGACAACTTGGAAATAAGTAACATAACAAAATAGAATGGCGTCCAATAGTGAATTAATGAATGCGTTGCTTCTTAATGTGATGTTATTGATTATCCAGGCTCAAGGCCTTTGTCGGCTCAAGCAGGGAGTTAGCAGTCAACTTTGATTGGTTGGAACTGGTTTAAACAACTGGACAACTGCGATGAAACTCACCGTATAACTGGTCGTCATCTTTTAGATATTTTTCAGCAGTTTGATGAGACGACAGCATATTGATGCATAAAAGTTAATATCGAGACTCAATAGGAAAAGGAAATAATGGATTCACTTTCCCCAGTCCATCCGACCCTAGGGTATATAAAACTTGGTTGCCAGGGGATCAGGCTATGCTCGGTCTTCAAGAGGTCGAAAGGTAGTCCGGCACAGCCCCCCCACCCCCCCTGCCCATTAAACCAAGTAAACATCATTCACATGCGGTTCAGTTTCCCCAGTGTCAGCCACGGACCACTTTTGTTAGGAACAGCAACCTGGAGGCATGTGGTTGTATAGGTATAAACATCAACCCATATTCCATGGAGAGGCCAGTATAACGTTGTACTTGCTTTCAAAGCACAACATAGTCTTGCACCTTCCCAGCTTTCTAACCTCCTGACACCGCCTCCTACTCAGACCTTGACCAGGGTCAACCAACGCACCCCCCCCCCTTCCATTTTCTCTCCCTATGTCTCTTTGACCGCTGTTTTGTTGTGTGTTTAACAAATGTACAGTGTGTTTTATTGTGCCTGTTTTATGTCTAATGTTATTTTATTACCATTTTGTTTTACCTTTACTGTACAGTGGCCTTGGTTGTCTTGAAATAAAATGCATTGTTACTATTATTGTGATAATCTGTCAATTTGTTCTTTTTTTGACTAAATCCTTAATTTTACCCTTCAGTTCAGCTATCTTTGTATCACGGTTTGCAATCTCTCATTTAAATCTCCCTCTCAAATATGACCTGCGGGATTCAAATACATTTTGACCAGTATTTTTAAAAACGTATTCACACCCTCTCACCTTCACACTGGCTGTCTCGCAGCAACCTCATCCCGCTGGGGCAAGCACACATGAAGCCCAGGGGCAGGTCCAAGCACTGGTGCGAACAGCCACCGTTGGCAACCGCACACTCGTCTCGATCTGCAGGAAACAAAAAAAAAAAAAAAAACAATTAAAAAGATAAAAATCAGCGTGGGATTAGATATCGTCCTCCCTTCAGGACTTGAGTCTATGTTTCATTCCTATTGCTCCTTTTTGAATACATTCAAACACTCCCTTATTTACTTAGTGTGAAGGGTAATTTGTAGGGAGGACCACAAGTGTCACGGAAATAGGAATAGAAAAATACAAAGTAATTCATTATTTGATATTGTAATGGGCAATAAAAATAGGAATAATAAAAAATATTTACAAATGAAATATTAAATTCAATAAGTAGCTCAAATTAAATGGGATTTACAAAAAACTTAAAACATTCAATAATACATTTAAAAAATCTTCATTAATGAATTCATATAAATAGATGATGCAATTTAAAAAATATATTTGAATAATGCAGCATGTTAATAAAAAAGAGAAATAAATAACTGGATTCACAAATTGGATTAAGAATACAGATTTTAATCGGACATTTAAAAGGGCGATTTCCTTTTTTGCATTTCCCCGCTGCTTTTCCTATTAGCTATTCGATTTGCGTAGTCATTTATGCCGCGTTTCCACTGCAGGGTGCGGTACGGTTCGGTTCGCAAAAGTGCAGTAGGGAGGGGGCTGTATAGCCCAGCTCAGTTCCAAGGTCGCGTTTCCACCGCCGACAGTACCCTTTAATCCTTGTATTTTAGCCTCTCCATTTAGCCTTTCCGTGACACTTTGGGCCTTGCACTGGTAAAACAATGCAAATTAGCCATGGGATGTAACAAGCTCTCTGATTGGCTAGAGAGCCGCACCCGCCTAAACACTGTTTAAATGTGGCTGGCACATAATCTATCTTGTTAAAAGGGTCTTCTTTTAACAAATTACTTAAAAAGTAATTCATTATTTGATATTTTAATGGCGCCTAAACACTGTTTAGGCGCCATTAAAATATCAAATAATGAATTACTTTTTACTTCATTATTACTATTTCCGTGACACTTGTGGTCCTCCATAAATTTGGGCCACATTGGTAATATAATTTGGTCAATTGCTCAGTACAAATAAATGTAGCATATCGCTTCCAGTCCAATTTTAGCTCCAACACAAAATTTGACTGAGGGCCGTCAAAGAAAAAAAAAGGAAAAAAAGAGAAAAAAAATCCCATTTGTAATCCTTTTAATGACCAGGTTGCATCTCTACAGTTACAAGTATTGGTCTACATCCAGGATAAACATATTTTAAATAACAAATTAGGCAAAACCTGGCACACTTGAGAAAACCTTGAGAAACATTGTAACTAACACACAATCCCTGGGGTTCTCTGCCCCCTACAGTCGAATTTGGGATACAACAGTCCTGTGTGCATTTCAGAAACTTATTTAGAACAGTCAGTCTCATTGGGCCTTGTTTGAAAACAGAAACAAATCCCATCTGTAACCATCTTAATGAACAGGTTGCATCTTAGAGTTACATATATTGGTCTGCATCCAGTATATATAAGAAACACATTTTAAACAACAAATTAGGCAAAACCTGGCAAAACTTAAGAAAACCTTGAGAAACATTGTAACTAACACACAATCCCTGGGATTCTCTGCCCCCTACAGTCGAATTTGGGATATAACAGTCCTGTGTGCATTTCAGAATAAAAACTTAGTTAACTTAGTAACTTTAGTCTCAGTGTGCCTTCCTTTCTTATCAGCATGGGCCTTATTCAGGAGCAATTCCAGCTACCAAATCACCACAGGAAAACCTGCAGAGACACACATACAGACACACACGGCATTGCATGCTCGGGGCATGCAATGCCGGCAACTTTCAAAATGCAGGGCTTGCTCCAGCGGGCTATTCTTTGAGCTACAAAGTAGCTAACCCGTGTTACAGCTTCACCGGATTCGGTTAGATTTGTGAAAACGGACTGCTGTGCAGCGTAGCGTCTTTTAAGTTGTTCAAGCTTCCCGGTGCGCTCCTCGCCAGTAAATTTGTCATAGGTTTTATGATTGGTATCATAATGGCGTTTTATGTTGAATTCCGTCAGCATTGCATTAACCTGCTTGCAGATCAGGCACATGAATTTTTCCGACCCGTGAGGTACGGCAAAGCGTATGACCAGTTCTCTTGAAACTCCCTTTTCTCATCGCCAAAATGAGGTTTTTTTTTCGAGGGGCCCGGCTCTTGCTCCCGCTCCTTCATCACAGCTGCAGTCACGGTCTCTTCCCTGAGGCTGCGGCAGAGTGACTGAGGCGGGAAACGCCGTCAGCATCCCAGTGGTGAAAAAAAACATTGCACAGTAGACCTCTAAATCACGAAACTGAGGTTCATCCTTTCAAAGTAATGTACAGTCGGATTAAAACTAACAAATGTAACAGGATTTAATTGAAAGCTAGAGTGTCGACTTTTCTCTTTATATTTATTTCTTTTTGCTTAAATTAATTTGATATAATAAAAACATATATATTCATATATCTATATTTAAGAATGAATTAGTTATTAGTTATTTTATTTTTTGCCTTTCGACCATGTCCCACTGCACGGTAGCCTGACATTGCCAGACCACTTTGCAAATGTGTATTAGTCTGGAACCTCTCACTTTGTCTGATTTCCAAAAGGGCGTATTCAACGGGCGAAGACCATAATGCTTCGGGGACCCATGGATAGACGTACAATTAATTAGAGCAAGGAGACTAGTCTGACATCAGCAGCAGCCACCTTGCTTGTTTATGAAAATGGCAAGTTTCTCCCAAAGGGCGTCCCCTGTACAGTAATTGTACTAAACACGCCCCATATTAGAATCTAATAAGAATAAAATCTATAGCGCTACCTTATATTTAGATACAGGGTTGTTCACGGTCTGCTTGTGGGAGGGGGGTATATGCAAGAGCAAAATCATGAGCTTGCAGATTCATCTAGTTCCCAGACTGCTCAGGGTAAGACATTGACAACCCGATCCGGCATTCATAACAGCCAGTGACATTGAAAGATGGTCTGCGTTGGCAAAAATCACATTTGTGTGTGTGTGTGTGTGTGTTGCGCGTGTGTGTCGCTGAATAGAAAGGTTGTGCAGCTAGAAATAGGTCATGTTTGGGACCACTGATGTTTGAAAGCTTTTAAATTGTATTGTGTTGTGTTTCAATTGTATCAAATGCTGGGTAGTCCACAAACATTCATGGTCAGCACAGCACAATATAAAAGGATGCTTGCTAGCCTTTAAAATATTTTCCCTGTTTAAATTCAACAAAGAGGTAAATATAAAAAATATATAAAAGATGTAAAACCACCGTCAGCTGCTGCTTTTAGTTGTGATTGCCCTTACTGTAGCAACCAATAATGTAATAACGTCCAATAACAGATAACTGCCAATAACGGAATTATTTAAATGTAATGAAGCCAATAACATAATAAATGACCAATAATGTAATAAAGTTGTTGAGCCAATAACGTTATAACTTTTTGCCAACAATGTCATAACCTATTATGTTATTGGCTGGTTATTATGTTTTTGGCCTTGTACTAAAAAAATCCTTTGAAAATGTAATAACTGAGCCAATAATGTAATAACTGAGGTATCCCTTTATTTTATTTTAAATTTCTGGAGAAAACTGTCACACTTAATATTGCATTTTGCAACACAAGCTTAAATATCTGGTCAATTTGGATTTATATGCATTACGGGTTTCGTAATAGTACTACTCTGTGTATCCAACTCCGTGACCACGCAGGCGCTTCGACGGAGTCGTGAGCCTTTTCGAAGTTCTGCGTTGCACTTTTCAGTATGGTATTGCAATTCACCGCTGGAATGCTAGGGGCTGCGGGAATGAGACGTTAGCTGACCAATGACAGCCCCGCGGCCTCCATCGATCTGAGTGGCTACGAAGAGCACTTTACGCAGTGTCATAAACTAAGTTTCACTTTCACTCTGGGATTCTTGAATCGGCCGAAACAGCATTTGGGGCCAGCCTGATCTGCAGAGCGACATTCGATTGCTTGGACAACTGCTGCATGAAGGGTAAGTATTGGTGAGTACTCTTGCATACGGTGTATATTCTCTTTCCGCCACTTTCTTTAGTTGCTATCTACAAACATTAACATAGAAGGACAAATTAAATGCAAGTTAAACGCAACATAAGATCAATATAAAACGAGCCATTGCTAATTAATAATTACAACAATACTAAATATATTAATTTAGACTCTTTATTAACATTACTATTCTGGCCCCCAGCATGTTGTTGATCTTTAAACGGACCCTTAGCTAAAATCATTGAAGACCCCTGCTCTATAAGCGGACTCTACTGAATATAAGCTGAGATGAAAATACATACAGATGCTCAACATGACCAAGACCACGCCTACTGGGTTCTGAGAGTAAACAAAACCTAAAGTTGTGCAGTGTGTGTATGCGTATGTGTGCGACGTGCGTGCGTGTGTGTTTCTGTCCCTACTGAGCGACTTGACTAGGGCCCCGTCCACACAGAGCCGTTTTTTTGGGGAAACCGCATAAGCCTTGTGCGCTTCGGCTGAAACGGCACCTTTCTGAAACTATGCCCCAGGGTGGTTTCAAATATATCCGGACCTATGCGGTTTCGTGTTAGGATTCGTGTAGACGCCTGAAACACAAACGATGATGTCAGGCTTTTTGTATCTTTAAATACAGCCCCTTCATAAATTGAATTACTAACTGTACATTAAAAACTATTTCTGCTCAATTTAAGAGGTTGAATCTCCAAGTGTTTGTATACAATGTGCAGGCTGTATGCGCACAGGCTTGATGCGCTCCACTTTTTTTGTGGAGAGCCAGCACCTTGAATATTAACTACACCTTTTCTAATTTTTAATTTTTAAACGTTGAATATTTGTCTTGATTTTGAATTTTTAACATTGAAAAATAAAGCTGAATATCATTTTTTGAACATTTTAAGAGTTAAATTCAGAGGCAAAAAATCCAGATACGCTATTTCAATGCATAAATATTCAGCGCTTATTCAATGGCTTTTTATTTTCAAATCTGGACGGATGGCGGAATGTGCTTCTAATCGACTTTGGTGGAAAAGCAACATGTCTGAACTAATTCAAACCTCTCTCACACCACACCTTTCGGCTTCAATGTGACAATAGGTCATTTTAATTTTGCCATTAGCAATATTTCATATTTCCCAGTATCACCATATAAAGCCTAAACAACAAGATGGAACACTGAGGTATCACCACACGTTATTACACTCACATACACTCATAGCTGATATGTATATCGCTGTACTTTGTTATAACTCTGGAAATTCTGTTTAATTTAATTAATTGAATTCATTTTGGCATATTGTCAACACAATTTGTGGTGGATGTATTTACACTTACAAAAAGCTAATTAAGACATGAAAATAATCTGCACAGGCCTGGAGGATACACTGTGGGTATCCCTGATTGTCTTTTAAAACATTTCAGGTCACTATTCTATTTCTTGCTCAACTGCAGAGGCAGAAAAAACATATGAAACCAAGTACAATCATGATCTTGTTAATCCAATCTAAGGCAACATCTGCACCAGTTGTCTTGACAATGGGCATCAACTGAATCAGCTGATCATTGACTACTCTGTTTCCAGACTCCTGACCCTTTCCGCATCGAATAGACTGCTGGTAGAAAATTATTGAGGTTCCAAGGACCGTCTTGCCCAAGTGTATCAGTTATCCCTCTGAAGTCAATGACATTAGCCTATTTCTTAGCTCACTAAGATATTAAGGTAAAAAAGTATACATAAAAAAAATTATACAAGGTAAATAGTGTTATGATAAATCCAAACGTGTATTAATATTATCTGGACTCTTTGAGGGGACCGTCAACAAATGACTACATCCTGAGGGACATGTGTTCATATCATTTGTATTTCAAAAGATGAACCCCGGTTACTTAGGGCGCACTCACACTAGGCCACACTTTCACACCTGTACCGTGCTCAAGTCTAGATTGTTTGGCTAGTTTGAGCACGCCCACCGGCATACTCAAGTCCACTTCCATTCCGTGGCCTGAGCACACTTCGGAGATGTAGAAGGCGAGGCTGCGCATGGAGTCTAGACCTCATTAGAATAATTTGCACACTCCCGAATGTTTGTATTTCTTTATGAATGAAGCCACCCGCATGCAAGAATAAGTTCACGTCTGAGTGTAGGCTACAAACTATTTTCAACTGTAAAAGCGCCAACAATATTCTTCAGCAGCTCGTGTATTTCCCTTTCTCTCAAGTTAGAAGTTAACTGCTCATGATCAGAGCAGTTAACCCCCCCACCCCCCTGGAACCGCGGAGCCATCGCATTTACAACAGACTGAAACCCAATAAACCACCACTGTGTGCGGGGTCCGGGAGGGTGAATCAGGCATCTAGCTCAAGCAGGCAATTAACCTCGGGGAGTGTAAACACGCGGACCGTACTGCGTAAAAAGGCGTTCATAAAACGGCCTATTTGGCGGTGTAAAAATGCTCAGTGAGAGAGGGCTGTATCTGAGTAGAACGGCTCCAAATTAGCAACAAAGTCAGTAAAGTGTCAACTGTGCTCTCTGTGTTGTTCTACCAAGCAGCGGACGCTTGGTGGCGACGTTGACAAATTCAAGTACATTAGCTGCAGAGACTTTGACAGAGGTGTATGATTTTTAGAACTTGATTGGACTGAGGTGCGTTCGCTTTCACATCTCAAGCGAACCGCACCAGGGTTTGTTTTAAAGCGAATCGAGACCACCTCTCCGGCTGGGTCTCGGACCGGCTGTTTGGTCCGTTCCTGAGTTCGATGGTTTCTAGTCGCACCAGCTCAAAAGGTCCGCACCAAGGGACCGAACTTGTTTAGTGCTCATTAAACATGGGAATCAATTCAAAATCTGTATTAAACAGACAAGGCAAATATGCTAATGGCAAACGGGAATGCCCGTAGGTTAGAGCGTCGTGATATGGCCAAGGATATGGGAGCCACACAATGGCGGATATAACTGGATGCGTGGGGACTGTGCTCGAGTTCTTTGTAAACAAACTCAGGTTTCTTTGCGACTTTATGCAAGTGGTAATAAAGCCTTAATCTTTCAAAGTCCTTCTCGACCTCTCGTATTAGAGTATTAGATTGTGGGTTTTTCAGCTAACGTCTCATTCCCACAGCCCCTAGCGTATCAGGGGTGAATTGCAATACCATACTGAAAACTGCAAAGCAGAACTTCGAAAGGCTCACGACTCCGTTGAAGCGTCTGCTTGGTCACGGAGTTGGATACACAGACGAGTACTATAACAGAATCCTAAGAGTTACATATAATCCAAATTGACCAGATATTTAAGCATGTGTTGCTAGATGCAATATTAAAGCTAAGCGTGACTCGCCAGAAATTGAAAATAAAATAAATTGATACCACAGTTACCTTATTACATTATTGACTCAGTTATTTCATTTTTAAAAGGCTAATAACGTATTAACCATCCAATAACGTAATATGTTATTACATTATTGGCAAAAAGTTATTACGTTATTGGCTCAACAACTTTATTACATTATTGGCAATTTATTACATTATTGGCTACATTATATTTAAATTATTATGTTATTGACCATTATTACATTATTGGTTGCTACACTTACTTTAATTATTTTAAAATGTTTTAAACAGTATTAGCTGTAGACATGATTAATATTCAGGTGGTTTCTCAAATCCATCAAGTTGCTTTTACTGAAAGCGCATTACATTGAGGAAGGTGATCCCTCCACCGAATGCCATATCCTTGTTGAATCTATGACTATATATTACAGATATACTATTAGTTTAAATTCAGCTAGCTAACTTTATGCCTCGGCTGATGTTTCTGAAATTAATTGCATGGCCATTTGTTTTTCCCTCCTGCACATTCGTTGAGTCACCACTTGATGGAGCCAAAAACCCACTTAGTCTAATATGTATCTTTTAAACAACTGTTCTATTGTGGACTAGACATATCTGGGATTGCGCCCATGGCCTTCAGGTCTTCAACGCCCCGACCACCAACACACAACCGGGACCCGAGCTCAACTCACCGCAGTCCTTTTCGTCGGCGCCGTCCCAGCAGTCCGGGGAGCGGTCGCATCGCCACGACAATGGCACACACGACCCGTCGCTACATCCGTACTCTGAGGAGCCGCACGAAGCGATGGCAGGGGAGGAAGAAGAAGAAGAAGAAGACAAAGAGAGGGGCGGGGCATGACACAAGACGCTGCCCTCGTCCCGTCCGTCCGGGCAGTCCATCCGTCCGTCGCACAGCTTGGCGCGGGGCAGGCAGGCTCCTGATGGCGGGCAATGGAAGGCGTCCAAGAATGCAGTTGAGGCAGGAGGCCTCGTCGCTGCCATCACCGCAGTGGTCGGTGCCGTCGCAGCGGTATCGCAGGGAGACGCAGCGACCGCCGCCGCCGCCACACGCAAATTCGTCGCCTCGACAACGTCGCCCTCCTGCCGGAGAGGGTAACACAGTGAACGCTACGGCGGGGATAGGTTACATACTGATTTACTTATACTGAACGACAGTGAATACTGCTGCAGGTATACGGTTATACAATGAACACTTCTGCAGTTAGACCATACAGTCCTGTACAGAAACCGTATTAAACACTGATCAATAGAGGGTTAGAGTACTAGAGTTGCAGTCAACCCAACACTGTGGATCTAGTCACACGGTGAATGAACTGCAGAGATACAGTGAGTAATTCTGAAGAGCAACAGTCAAAGCAGTAAACATGACTGCGGACTAGAGATTTTATACACTGCAAATACAGTTGAATTTTTATAGTAAAAACGCCTGCAGTTAACAACAGTTAAACATTGACATAACACTGCTGCAGAGACAGCATGGTAAGCCTCCAGTGGGAAATGAATGGTGTAAGATTACAGAATAACAGCATACTAGCTTGTACAACAGTAAAATGCGTCTCAGCTGGGGTTTCAAGTGCTCTATCCAAAAGTTTCCTATGGGGAAGTTGGTTGAAGAACATAACAGAAGAATTAAGCTAAATTCTTCTGGAATTATGCAAGAAGTGACCTAAATACAGTCAGCTAATCTACTCTGCTGAATCCAACACTGTGGAAAAGCTTAAATACCATGCTTTTGCTTTTATCATGTTTTTGGCCCCTCACTTAAAGTCACTTAAAGCACAAATTCTTGATGCTCACTTAGTTGCACAGCCCTGCCCATTCATACACCTTTATGAATCTCAGGTGTGCAATGCAAAACAGCTGTCTGCACTTTTCATGAGGAGCCGTGGGATTGAACTAGCAACCCAGCCAATGTCAGTGTTCTAGCTTTTGGGGTGGTCCTAATTGTTGATTCGTCCTCTTACCACAGTTGTGCTGCGATTCATCGGAGCCGTCGGGACAGTCCGGAGAGCTGTCACAGAGCGAGGTGCTGGACACACAACCGCCCCCTACACACGAGAAGCCCGGACACGCCTTTTCGGCTGAATCAGTTAACCAATCAAAACATCATAAAGAAGAATGAGTAACGGCTTGTGGCCAGAGATGTGCTGAAACTTACAAATAAACGAGAGCTTTAAGAGATCTGCAGTCGCAAAAAGTACAGTTTTACTGATTCCTTCGATTGAAGATGTATCACTTAGCAGTACATTCATTCATTGATTGATGCAATATCATTATAGTCACAATGCATTATTACGATCAAAAACTGAGAAAAGGCTTGTGATGACCTTTCCTGGTTGATGACCATTGAGCACAGCGAAACCAACCTCAACAAAGCAACACAGGTCATTCATATTTTATGGCCAAGCCATCATGCCAAGCTCATGTAACAATTGTAGGGCGCTGGGCAGCTTATTTCGTTTCGAACGATTTAACCGCGACAAAAAACATTATGCACAATTGTGACTTCTTGGTACAGCTTGGAGACAAAAAGCCTTAAGACAACAGTCAAGCAAACAGCCACTTGACTGCATAAGTATGGAGAGAATGCGCTTATGCAATTCAATCACCAGAAATAAATTCTTAAAAAATATATGCACGTCACACAAAAACATTTCATCACCTCACCTGAAATGACACAGTAAGTTAATATATGAACAAGGATAAATCTTCCATGAAGGTGGTCCATGCTTGACGTCCTCCACAGTTGGATGTTGTTGCGGCGCATGTGAGTGACGTCACGCAACGTGTCCCATATGGACTACAAATGGGCGGGGATTTTAAATCATAAAACATAACATCACACTTTCCGCATGTCACCCCTCGGATATAAACCCACACATAACTTATGTTAAGCATTGCTTACCCAGATTTTCAAGGCTGAAAAGTATTTCACCTTTTCAGTCTGAATCACAATTATATTACCGGATTTAGTTCGAACTCTCTATAACTTCAACTGACTAGAATATTTTGTCGCGACCCTGGGACATTTAAATAGTTTGCGTGTTATGTTGCATTGTATTTCGTTGTCCCTTATGCCAGTTGCTCTATGTGCATGTATTGCAATGTTCTTCTTGTCAATCAGTGTGGGGGCGAATCATTAGGTCAGCTGGGGGAGGGCCTTGGAAGAACAGGAGGGTGGGGGCTTGCACGTGAGAGGGACCGTGTTGGGGGTTGCCGGGGTAACCGGTGTTGGTTTTGTGTGGGATTTTTGCCGTTGATTACGCGCTCAGTGACCTAGTTTTGTTGCATCAAAAAAGTTCCTTCAAATACCTATGACTGGACATCGTTATGTCACCGGCGAGGTCATTACAATATATTTGGTTTTTTTCTCCTGGGAGAAATGTACCCTTTTATTCTACTTCATTTAAGAATGCTCGATCCTGATTGGCTGGGAGGGGTGCATTAATCCGGCGTATTGCCCGCTGAATTGTCGGCTCTACTTGCTGCTGACTGAGCACAGTAGATCAATACGCCGCTTGCATCGTTTTCTATCAAATACATTTCCAACATGAGGTCCATTGTAAAAATAAACCTTGTTTAAAAAAGTTTCTAAAATGTGTCGGAAATCTGTCAAAGGGTCAGTCGATACATAGTTTTGCAAGCGAGATACAATGCAACAACTACGTTATTAAACTAGCGATCAGTTGCAGCCTTGTTTGGTTGCTAATAGAAACCGTTACCTATAACTGAAGTCTTAAAAAAGTTTCTAAAATGTGTCGGAAATCTGTCAAAGGGAACTACTTTTCGAGGGAGATTAATTTAAACGGCATACTATGCCCATACATTTAATAAGCATGCAATACGAATAAGAAAAAGGCTAATTATTAAAGTATATGAATTGTTTTATTATGTTGGCCGGCGCGAAGTAGAATAAACGGAATAATCACCTCAAGGCAGGGCAATAAACAGTTTGATATGCCCGGCTCGCGGAAGGTTACCGCCCGAGACGAAGCCGGGCATATCAAACTGTTTATTGCCCGGCCTCTCGGTGATTATTCCTTACTTAACCAATCTGTATAGTTTATGATCACACACAGGCACACGTTAGATACCAGAGCATTTCAGAAAAGATTTGTCACACAATATGTTAACGTTTTTTAACTTTCAAATATAAACCACTTACTCCAGCGAATAACCAGACAATGGATTGAGTTTACATTTCTTCTAAGAAAGCATAATCACAAACGGAAAACAAATATTCCACAATGAACAGCACAATATTCAAACAGGGGCAGCGGTTGACATAAGATTCTTTATTAACATTTTCTATAATACAGAATTCAAACAGGATGCTGCGGTTTCCCTCACGGTCCGCCTGTGACGTTCAGACGCTCCCTGGTGGCGCAGGCGGGTAGTGGAGGATTGTGCTGAGTTCAGAGGTAGGGCTCATCTTTGGACAGAGTCAGCTCCCTCGGGACGTTGCCTGGGGTGACGGCCCGCTTTGCAGGAACGTCAGGAACTTGGCTTGAGGAGATGCCACAGATGAATGAGAAAAGAAGTAAGTTATAGTATACAAGGCCTAAAGGCCTCTATAGCATGGCATTTAGAGGACGTTTTTATCACACGGGTCTTACAATAAAGTGGTTGCATACATGATCCTGACGGTGTAATACTTCTTTACGTAGCGAAAAGCAATGCCTTCTACCGCACTATACAAAGCAAGACATTAATGTCAAGGTTCATCATTATGATCATCAAGGTACGGTGGTCATTCCTAACTGGCTTTGCAGCGTAAACACATGCAGGCGAGATATAATATATAAACCAATGTACAACGTTGGAATGTTTCATAAGGTGGACCAGATGAAAGGGCTTAGCTTTCTTGCAATTCCTTCAGTACATCCCTGGTTGTAAGTGTCAGAGGGACAGAATAACTATGTGGTGTTCAATCCCCAATGTCGGCAAGCCTACCTGTATGTATCGTTTTGCCTTATGACCTGTATCTGAATTCACTTTGAGGCTGAGCTGAGGTTTAATATGCTACCACTGGAGAATCAAGTAAATAGGACCTGTTCCCCCATTTCACAAAATCAATACGTCAGTGCGAGCCTAAGTTAGGATGGGCGTTGAGGGGGTTTAATTATGGGATGTGAGCAGAGCTGGATATAAATCTTGACTAAATGGCTAGTAACATTTCAGCCATGCTGGTTAAAAATGTTGGTCTAAAACAGGGGTCACCAACACAGTGCCTGCGGGCACCAGGGCGCGGGCATGGACCATGGACCAAAAATAGCACAACAATTCTCTTGAAGGACTCTTTCACACCTTTTTTTAAGTCATTGTTGATAACCATTGTGAGAAATCATTAACATGATCAGTGTCTTCACATAGATGAGTGTCATTAATCATTAAAGGGGAGATATTATACCACCAGGTGTGAGTGTGATTAGCCTTACAAGCGTTTCCAAAATCTGCCCCATATGACATCACTAGATCTGTGCTGGAAAGATGAGCAACGTTTGCTTCAGTCCACTGGGTAGGCTGGTAGACCGATCTATCCAGCACAGATCTAGGTGGACACGGCCACTAGTGAAGTCGTATGGGGCAGATTTTCGAAACGGCTTGTCCCACTCACATCTGGTGGTATAATATGTGCCCTTTAATAATAATACATAACTAAATGTAGCTAAATTACAAATTTGTTATTTCAAATGGGTTTA
This sequence comes from Melanogrammus aeglefinus, assembly GCA_900291075.1. Classification (NCBI taxonomy): domain Eukaryota; kingdom Metazoa; phylum Chordata; class Actinopteri; order Gadiformes; family Gadidae; genus Melanogrammus; species Melanogrammus aeglefinus. The sequence continues at coordinate 171,771 of OLKM01000982.1, read as the reverse complement.
TAAAACTGGGTGCCCTTCGTATGACTCAGTACCCATGAAGTAGCTCTCAGGTTCAAAAAGGTTGATGACCCCTGGTCTAAAACTGGGCTTGTGAGGGAGATCGTTGGTTGTTACCTCCCAGCAGTGAGGGCCTTCTGTGCCGACATGATTACTGTGGCAGGAACAGATTCCCTGCGTCCATCCCTGGTGTGGTAGTAGTTGCCCGCAAACTGGTGGCTGGGGCCGACTGGGAGCTTGGCGGGAGGCTGGGTCCTGCACACATCAGAGACATACACGCATTGTGTTGTAACGGGTGTAACTACGCTGATTTTATACACATAGTCTTGAGAGGATCATAGGTCAAAACATTAACCACAAAAGTAAATTAAAATGACAGTGGAATCAGTTTAACCAGAAACAATACAATGACAAAGATATGGCATAATTGCAACTACATGGGGAATGAATGTAAGAGGTCAATATAATGTATAAAGGGAAGTCTTACCTCTTTGCTATTTCGCCATAACGCAGCTGGAGTTTAGCTTGCAGGTCATGCTGTCGGACATTAATTAACAGATTAACTAGATTCATGTTATATTACATTATACACAGACTGTAAAATTAGTTATAACCTATGTATGCAATTTTCTGTCGTATGCTAGGCTACACGGGCCTGTTTACGAGTCTCTGATAGCCTTTTTGAATCTAGTGGTTTATCGGCACAATAGATTTATCAGCATTGCTTTGTTTGAATACGATCTAATTTAAATGGCAGCTTACCCCTGATAATAAATTCCGCAATTTCTGGACAATTTTCGTAGCAGTGGCCATGATTGCTGTTGTGAAGGGCACAACTGTTCTTCTGTACCATCTGCTGGAACTGTCACATGACTGCCACCTAGCGCTATGGCGTGATATAGACCTACCGTCTGCCTATGTCGTCTGGGTAACTCGAAAATCAATGTTTTATTTAAACTGCAATGTTCGATCCACATTATCAGGTCCTGAGATGCACCCTTCTCTCCCAGTTCAAGTCACAGCTTCAGGTTCTGAGATGCACCTTTTCCGCACTGTCCCCTCCAAATTATTAGGTCCTGAGCTGAGATGCATCTTACCCTGCATGTGGCCCCCAACCCAGCAGAAATGGAGGTTCAAGATGAGGAACACAAAAGCAGCATGTGTGAATTGGGTTCAACCCAAGGCTAGCCAAATATTTCCAGCATTCCATCCATAATCATCCATATTATTTTAAATAGATTGTAAAACTGATTTATAAATGTCTATTATTGTGTAATTAATGTATGCTCTTTGCACCCTTTTTTAAATTAAGTTGGTCTTGTTTATTGGAAGACTTATCTATTGAGTGTGTGTCTGTGTGTGTGTATATGTGTGTGTGTGTTTCAGAAAATGCAGGCTAATAAAGGCACAAACCCTTTGACCAAGTGGTTCAAGTGAGCGCTTGAATAAAAAGTGTGCACATGAGCACACAATTTTCTAATTGGAGGATCATCAAATACAATGAATGGTAGAGGTGCTCCTGCTGCTAATTACCAAGCCTCTTGAACATATTAAGTTGACCTTGTCTTCCTCAATCCAATTTTCGTCTTTCAACACATGAGAGTGAAAGCTCGATATTTTGAAAATATTCCAAAATAATAGTTTGGCTTTTTGTGAAATATAATTGTTACAAAATATGTGATGTGGTGGCTGATGTGATTGGAATTTGGACACCTCAGAAGAGCTAGCTGGATACTGACCCATGGCAGTGAAGTCTGATGCAAGCTTTTATGAATTGCTATCTTCCTTTCATGTTACTGGTAATCCGGAGAGACTCCTTGGTTGCACTTGAAATTTCACAATAAAAACCCAATATGTGCCATTATAAATGTATTTAAAACCATTATAAATAACATTGAATCTGACGCCAAGAAAATAAGAAACTGCCTATTAGGAGGGTCATGTGTTGCTTATTAGGTACATTACGTTTTTTAAAAAAATCATAATCAGAAATATGTTTAAAAGAATGTTTTTGCTTTCTGGTGCCACTGCATGCTCTCCAATCTGAAGGAGAAACCATAAGGAATACCAGCACACAAAGCATGTATAACAGGAGGTTTCAGCAGGTTTCAGGGGGTCCGGCTACGTGGATGAAGGGTCTCGCGGGTCTCAAGAGATTATTCTCAGTAATGATAACATCCAAAAGCCGCCGCCACACAGAACAGACTCTCCTGCAAAGGAAAACAGTGACAAGATGAGTAGGTCCCCACCTACTCGTGTGGTTCATTTGGCCCTGACCGAAAGCAACCAGAGAATGAATAGAAAGAGCTCACATTCATGAACAAATCCTCGGCATAGCTATCCGTGTCTGCATCCCAGAAGCACCTCGAAGCCATTCTGGTGGAATGCATAAAAAGGTTATTCAGGGACGGATATACAATACTTCTACATTTCAACAAAAGGAGGATGATAGGTTATTTCAAAATGGCTGCATTTTTGAATAACCTCATACCCATACGAATACCATGATCCTTTTTAGTACAGTCAAATATACTAAAATCATTGCTCCAAACAAGTGTTTTTTGATTTCACCTACTTCACACCTTCTCCTCGCTGTTCCCCAATCACAACCTGCACCACAAACTTATATCGTTCAAACCCAGCATCTGTTGAGGAAGATACCAAAAGGTTTACCTGGATGCAAATGCTGCAATAGTGTGTGTGTGTGTGTGTGTGTGTGTGTGTGTGTGTGTGTGTGTGTGTGTGTGTGTGTGTGTGTGTGTGTGTGTGTGTGTGTGTGTGTGTGCGCGTGCGCGTGTGCGCGCGTCTGTGTGTGTGTGTGTGGTGGGGGGGGGGGGGGTGACAGAGACAGATAGAGGGAGGGAGACAGAGAGAGACGCAGCCACACACACAGACACACAGACACAAAGATATAGATAACAGAGTGTAACGCAATGATAAGAGGGCGTGTTTACCTTTTAGTTTGTTCTTGATGCTCTCCGCCAGAGCGCGGGACAGGGCAGGCACCTCCTCGGGCTCATACTGCATTCCGGACAACTGCTCCCGCAAGATTTCACGGATACACGCCTTCACAATGACTGGCTTAAACCTGCATTGGGTGATTTAGTTAGTAACACAACACAATTGAAGCGCAGATGTTCTTATTGTTGTTGTTTTAACATAAGAGCTGCATGAGAGAATTTGGTGAGACTTAGAACAGCAGATAGTTAGTTGCTAAACTGATTATTTTACTCGTCACAAAAAGCAAAGAGATTAATATCTCGCCAGTTGGTTGATCCACTTGATCGACTCACTTGTGTTGATAATTAGGTCGCAAATGGTATGTATTTCCGCCTGTGTCGTGTCCTGCCATCGCTCGTCAATCTGCTGTTATTAAAGTTAGCTAAGCTAACCATCTATGAAGCTAACTGTTAATCACCGGACAGGGTTTACATGTTACCATGGCGACGTTGTTTCCACGTTTCCTGTTTCAAAATAAGAGCCACTTTGCGTGGTGTCATTTGCTTTTACAAATACATTTCAAACTTATTCATACGAGCAAGGTAATGTCAATTTTAGCAAAAGTGACCTTGCAGCATCCTGTAGGGGTTGTCATATACTAGTCTTCTTTAATAGGTCCATGGTACTAGAACTGCAATTATTTGGCTAAATATTAAAGCTTGTGATATATTCTGAATGACATTTCCAAATTTTCTATCTCTTATATCATTGTTTAATATGGATAATCGAAATGTATCGACTTTCTGTCTTAGATGTGTAACTGCATTGAGAAAAGCCATGTGGAATTTCAGTTTACCTGAGTATATTGACCATAAAGATCATTATATTACATTTTTACCCTGTTATTGCTGTTATTGGTAAATATCAAAATCTGTGGTGAAATTAGTAGAGAAATAGCAATGGTTTATATTTTTTCGATTTCCATCCCATTCCACAAATTGTGGTGAAATTGCAATAATTATTTGGGAATATATCATTTGTTCGCAGTTTTATGTTGTTTATATTGAAGATATTGCCAATATTAACCCTGCTATTCTCTGCAGACTCTTATCACCGGACACATACTTGCTAGAATCTGTGTCCTCAACAAACAAGGCTTCAGGGCACACTCTCTAGTGGGCTGCCACACTACAGTCGAGTGCAAGAGGGTTCTCAGCCAGACAGAAGAGACCATTAGTCTCTTTGTTGTCCTCTTCCTCATGCCTGACCTGAGCAGATAGGCCCACTGCTGTGAAAGCTCTGTGGAGAACAGTTTGATAGAGTACAGCCATTCGCCATAGCGTTGGCATAGTTGATCTGCCATATGTTTCCAGGAAGGAACTGGGGGAAGAGCATATTCTCCAATCTCTTCTTCTTCTTGCGTTGTCTGGGATATTGGCACACACAGGGGAAGGATACCAGCTGGGTTGGCTTGTCTCAGTGACTTGTAAGTGGTCAGCACCCCCTCAATGATGCCAGCTTGGATGGATAGCCCAGGAGAGCTGACTCTTTACAGACCACCAGGTCCTGCACCTTATTGTAGAGACTATGGAAAGACATTATTTCCCCATAGGTCCTACAATTTAGTTTATGAGCAACAACAGCAATTAACAAGCCCAAGGAAAGGAGCAGAGGAGCCCAGCAGTCCAGAAGGAGTTCTTTCAGGGAGACCCCAGTTCCAAGGGCCCGAGGTTTCAGCTTCAAATGTAGATAGATACTTGGTCAGTACTGCCTCGCAGTCTGAGGAACAAATCAGCACTTATTTTCGAACCTTATGAACCTGTATGTTTATTATATAAAAGGTAGATAATCGGAGGGAGTTACATTAAGAAGAATGTCCAAGAAGAAGCTGTTATCAGCAGAAGCGGCTGGGAAATAATATGTTTTGATGAGATTCTGTGAACAACAACTAGCAAGGGCAGTGTGCTGGTCTGGAAATTGGTCCTCGGTACCTCAGAGACACTCTGGATCCTGGGGTTGGAGCTCTGGATCTCAGTCCAGTGGGGATCCATGTTGCTCCAAGGAAACCGCACCACTGTAAGAATCGCACGTTTATCCATTTTTCTGTCTAAAATAGACACGACTATGTTGATTAGTTAATTGAAATCGAAGACACTATATATAGTGTCTATATAAATACATATATACATATTTAGTATATATACATATAGAGACAACAATTTAACAAATAAATCTGAACGTTGAACTAACATCAGATTTTAAGTTTTAACAGACAGACAGGCTCAACACAAGGTATGACAAGAATGCAAACCAAATCCTTCCTTAGGTCCCTAATGAGAACCAAACACGTGGTAATGGGAAAAAAACAGAGTGAAATAACGAGTAGCCAATGATCAGGCAACGCAGAGAGTACAAACACAATACAGTACAAGAAAGGGAATAATAGCATGCAAGTAAAAAAAACAAGATCTCAACCTTAAGGTGACATCACTATGAACGCCCTGTCCCCTGTTGTATTTTGGCCCTCTTCTACATTATCAACCTCCCTCTAGGAGGTTGATAATGTATGCTGTTGCCAGGCGGTTCAGGGCCTTGTACATGCATATGATTGTTTTCTAAAACTGACTGGTAACAAATAGAACCAGATTTGGGGCCATCGTTTAGACCTGGTCAGTATCATGCTTGGATGATTGAAACAGGGGGACAGGACTTCAGTATTTTATGAGTAAAATACTTTTTTTTTCAGCATGTAGGATATAAAAGGATTTTTCGAATCATATTTGTATTTTCATGATTAAAGATGAACAAAACAATAATAATTTTAAGCATAAGCATGTTTCATTAGATTAGATTCAACCTTATTTTCATAGCACAAGTAAGAACAACTAGTACAACAGAAAGCAGTCCAGTTGGTTTTGTTGGTTAAATTCACTCTCATGTTTTGAATTCTTTGTTCATCCACTCTTTGTCATTTGACTACACTGAGTAAAATTCTGTTGTTCAGAATGGGGACAGATCCATACAATCCCAGTATTTAGAAAGGTGAAACCCTAAACTTCTGGAGTGGTTGTGTCTCTTTTGAACGAACAACTCCCATTAGTTCTTGCTGCCGCGGAGTCTCTGGGAAAAAGTCTGGTGTTGTGCTCTGTTCAGAATGATGCGAGCGAACATCTATTTTGTGTCGCGGCGGCCAGGAACCAGTACTCTCGTTAATGTTGCACTGGTGCTCTCCTTGTTACTCCTCAGAAATGACATGTTGAATGCAAAAGGTAAGAGATCTAAAGCATAGGTTCTAGCTGTTTTAGCTGTTGTAATGTATGTTGCTGTTGGATTGTCTTAGATCTGTCAGAGAGATGACTTAGAAGATGGTACTTTTTAACTTTTGTGCTTCATAAAATATGAGTAGTAATATGAACAACGATGGGAACTTTGTTTTCTTTGTTATTCTGTGAGAACCCAGTTCACCTGAATAGTGTCTCAGGTTCCAGGCTGTATGAGCTGAACTGGGGCAGGTGAAGGAGCAGCAACCATATCACTTGAAAAACAGAAACAATTATTTGCTGATTGCATTTCTTAATCCATTTCTAACTTATCTCTGTGCTTTGCGTCTGCTTGTTGTTGAAGGTCATAATGGATTGTGTTACAAACTAATAACCTCCCATGGGTACAAAGGATTACTACAGTTTTGTATTGTGGAAGATAATACCGTGTGTGTGTGTGTGTGTGTGTGTGTGTGTGTGTGTGTGTGTGTGTGTGTGTGTGTGTGTGTGTGTGTGTGTGTGTGTGTGTGTGTGTGTGTGTGTGTGTGTGTGTGTGTGTGTTTGTGCATGTGTGTGATATTTTCACAGTTTTTCCTGTATATCCTCCAAGTTTTGACAATATGACTATAACAAATGGGACAAATGCTGCAGCCGACAACTTGACCGTAATCCAGAGTATTTCTAAATTGCAACCAAATATTCTGACAATGGCTCATCTGTCCGCCCTCCGAGACCTGATGTCAACCGAAAAAATTACAGGTTGTGTATCTTGATCTCTTTTTCCTTGATATTATATGTTGAAGCTAGCCAATATGTTTAATGGATGCCAAGTTTAACTGGAAAATACTGCAGCCTATAGGTTGCATGAAAACACAGAATGCAACCGAACAAGAGTTATGAGGATGGTTTGCATTGACGTTTATCATTCGGATACAATACATTGAACTTTTGCTTTTTTGTTTGTTTTCCCTTTGCTTCAGTTCGCCTAACTCTCCGCGTCTCAGCCCGAGGTCCCCTAGACCCAGAGCTAATCCTGGCCCTGAAAGGGGAGGTCAGCACACTCAGTATGCACACTGCTGCACTTCAGGGTTGCTGCTAGACAGTAAAACATCTCGGTTGGCCAGCGTCATACAGATCTATAATCCATGTTTTAAATCTCAGTGAGTGCAGAAACCCCCAGTCCTGCCATTCAAAAATCACATAGCCTAGTCTAAAGGTCAGCATGGGGCTTTTTTCCTTATTAGTGTTTGTCAACCTCTCTGGTTTATCATTCATTCCTCAGTAAACAATGGAGCGGCCTCACTCAATGATGTGGGAAGCAAGTAGGGTTTTTACTTGGCTAAAGTTATTCAAAAAAAAATCTTTAATTAAAATTTAATCAAGCTGGCTGGAATGTGAAATTGACAGCCCCTTGAAATGAAGAATAGACCGGGAAGGATTATAGGATTACAGCTGCTGGTAGAGGTAGTTGAGTTGAATGCCAAGAGGGGGTGACAAAAAAAAACCGTTGATCTTGAAACGTACTGTAATAGTGGCTCTTTAATTTGTAAAACATACTTAAGTATACAATATGAAAAAAATGTTAATGGTGTTTTTTTTTTTCCTTTTATCCTTCCCGTTTCAGCATGTAGGACTCTACAACCTAGGGGGGGAGAATGGACTTTTTTCAGCGCAAATATTAGGAATAAAGCCAGTGAACTCTGCACCTTAAGGTTTCATCATGCCTGCGCGAGGATCGCTTCAATTATTTACAGATCATCAGAAAAGGTCGAACAATTTACCATAGGCCTAACTCTAAATGTAGTGGATTATGGTATCGAGCCAATGTCATTGCCTCGATCCTATCACCATGTTAAGACAAACGTACGAAAACATTGTTGTTGTGTGGAGATGTGTAATTAAAGATTAACTCGCAATTATCATTTGTATACGTTGCACTTTCAGATAACCCCGCCTATCAAACGTAGTCGGCTAATAGCCAATAGCATTGTGAATAGTACCTAGAGGTCCGCCCACTTCTCTGTCATTTCCTTTCTCCATGCGTGGAACAGTGCTCAGTCGGGACCTGCACTTTCACCGTTTATGAGAGGATGGGGTTGTCGTTTCTGAATGACCTCTGTATATAAACTTATTTGAGGAAGACTTAACAAGCTGATCGGTTGTGTGTTTTCGTGTTAGTGCTAAACGGGCATCATGGCATGCCCGACCTTTCTAGATGAGACGCTTTCCACAGAGGAAAGGGAATTTCAAAATGTGATTTCTCAATCGGCGGAAAAGAGAAGCTGCATCTGGTCAGTGAGGCACGCAAAACCGAAGAGAATGAAACTGGAATCATGGAGGAGTTCATCGAAGGAATGTTTAACAGCACGTCCACAGATTTGACCGCAGGTGACAACGCTGGCCGGAACAACAACGATAGCGGACGGAAGAGCCCGTCCTGTCAGCACGGCGACTCACTCAATGAAAACGGGATCGTGTGCGAGACTGAAACGCGCGATGCAACCGCACCTAAGGAAAAGCCTCTCACCGAGTCGTCTGTGGATTTGGGAATCGGGGTCAAGCCAACGGGGGAGGACTTTCGGCCGCAACCCAACGGAGACCTTCAAAGGACGGCAACCAAAAGCATCAACATGAGTTGCCTGCACAGAACAATAGCCTCACCTGTTATAATATTTATTTTTAGTCAAGAGTTCCTGAAGGGATTGTCCAACAAAGCGTGCGTGAAGGAAATATTGAAAGACGTGCGTGCGCGTACGAAACGTGCGAACCCGAAGCCCGTGCTGCTGGGTCTGGTCCGCACCACTTTGGAAAGTGGAGACACGCGACATTGCGTGGAATTGCTTGAACATCTAATTCGCTCAGTCTTTCGGAAACGGCTGCAAGAGGCGATCTGGGTTGGCACTTTTATACCAAACATGAACAGGAAAGATCCTTGAAATCAAGGAAAACGCCTGTAGAGTTTGGTATTCTTCTCAAGCAGCAGGTATAACCTTTTGTTTAAACCTTTTACATAATGTGATTTTCTTCAATTAGACTATGTCAACGTCCATTTGATTACAAATGTTCCACTTGTGTGGCCCGCCTGCCAAAATATTCAAATTATGTAGGTCAGTCATGACACTCACAAGACCAGTCATCAATGCACACAAGTTTATTTTTCCCAGGCTCGACGACAATGTCCCCCCCGGAACAAAAGGGGTATTCATGAAACAGAAATGAGCTCCTCAAGAGAGCCGCAAAGTGGTCTAACGCTTGTTGTTTTTGCTTTTTTCAGATCATACAACGGATGGTGTTCACTCCTCAAAGTGGCATAGCAAGTGTTTACCCTGGCCTGTAAGGAGAGAACCACGGGGCCATGTCTGCAGCTCTCCAACCAGTAAGGAAAGAGGTAGAGACGCATCTGCATTCTCCTATGTCTGGGCTAGCTGCTGGGAGTATGTATTCTCTTCCTCATACACATATCATTCTATCCGAAACTGTTTGGGTGGATTCAAAGATGCAACAATCATGTGGTATGAGATGACTCTAATTCTATCATTTCTAATTCCTCGTCCTGCTTTTGATATATGCATGGGGCCCTGTGGATAACTCTTTCCTAATTGGAGCAGTGAGGGGAGGTTTTGTCTCTATAGCTTAATGCATGCTGACAGGTTATACTATTCAAGCACTATCTTTAGACCGATAGTAAAAACATATGACACATGATATCTGTTCTATTGTTCTTCCAGGTGATGCAGGAAGTCTGGAAGAAGGAATTCCTCTTAAAACCTTTTCTGTGTCAACTGGATCGCACGCACAAGGGGCAAGAACTGCTGTGGATAATTAACATGGTGACACGTGACTCAAGGGAATTGGAGAAACCTCAATGACTGGATATTATTTTCACTGTTGAGCTACCCCCCGGGCCCCACAGCATGGAATGAACATCCCATAAATGACGCCATAACGTTGCCATAATGTTGACACTGATAGGTGTAACATCACCTCTGTCGTCAAGGGACCTTATTGTTTGCTAGCCAGTGCTGACAAATTGTGTTTCACTATCATTACATTTACATTCATAGAGAAGTCTAGATACAGCTGCTAGCTGAAGGCCACTGACGATATTTATTTTAGTCATAGTTTGTCAAAAGGTTTTATATACAATTCAACATAGAGAGCATTAAACATATCTGTAGTCTACTTATGTATTTAATTAAGTTCATGAGCTAAATTAAGAAAAGACAAATGTAATGAGAATATATTTGGAACATTAACTGCACATTTTTAACACGAAAGAGTAGAAAGGATGTTCTTAATGTAAAAAATGTGTGCCTTTCATGAGGAGAATTAACAATTGCACTAATGTGACAAAACTGTGATTTAAATGGGACACATTGTTTTTAACCTTTATTTATGATCATGTATGCTGCTGTCATAGTATGCATTTTTATATAAATAAAAACTAGCAAACAATTGAATGCGTTTTAAAGGGTTTGCAGAGAAAAGAAACCTTAAATGTTGTTAGAACTGCCAGAAAAAGAAACATTAGAAAAAATCCATCAACACAATAAGGCATGCATACCATTTAGTGTTGTGGGTGTTCAACACTAAACCCAGCACTCATATTTCCATATTCCATTTTCTATTTTTTTTTTTTTATGACTACCATGACTGCGTGTATACTACACCAAAAGCGTCACAGGAAGGTATGTTCAATGTTCATGATATTGCGAATCTTTGAAGCGTCAGCCATGTTTATAGTAACGATGCTGTTAGGTCTCCTGGTTTCAGCTCTCACTGAAGTACGGTTTTCAGCATCAGCCACTCACGTGGTAATAATGACCATGTAAAACCATGGATGGAGACCAGTGACTTCATAATAGGCCTTTAGGTGTTATAGCAGATGCCTATATCTTTTTTAATTCCAATTTTTTTTTTTTTTAATTTTTCATATCAAAACATTGACATTTACATTAATTTTCACGGCATTTAGGTTGGGAGATGCTTCTATTCAAAGACTTACAATAAGGACATTTCTCAGAAGAAATAAATACAAAAGTATGCACATTATCCATAAAAAAATCATTATCCATAAGAAAAGATATATATACATAACCCTTCTTCACAATGCCATTCATATTTATTTACAATGACACATCTAATTAAAAAAAAGATTTAGAGTACAATTATTTAAAGAGTTTCATGAAGAAGGATAGCCTCAATGTGCCATTCATATATAGCTTGGATGGTTTCATCTCTACAGAGCCAATTCACGAAGGAGGCCGTCCTGAAGCCGGATTGTGAAATAAAACTGTATACATTATATTTAAGTAGTTTGGTTTTTAAATTAACAAAATTACATTTTAATTCATTATTATCAAAATGTAACGATTTAAAATTTGTTAAAAGCAGCTCAGTGGGATTTCGTTGGAAATCGGTTTTATTTTTAGTCAGGCACAAACCAGCATTTCACATTACAGGTCCATTGACGGGGTCTTGTCCAGTTAGACAAAAAAGAACTTCGCAGCGGGTGTATGTGTTGTACTTTAGATATTTGGACCTCCGTCTTCATTTTCTCCCAAGAAGCAGACGATCAAAACAGTCAAGTGGGGTCAAGGAGGAAGCAAAGATACAAACATGATCACATCTGCCGGTAAGTTGGAGCACATTTCTTTCGTTCAAGCACAGACGGCGTTGTTAGTAGCCATTGGTTTAGCTGAGTCACACAGTTAGCGGGTGTCGGCTAGCCGGCTAAAGCAAGCCGACGCTGTTCTAATGTTGTATTCAAACAGTAATAACAGACATTTCTGATCCAACGTGATATTTCAACATGTCTGATGAATATGATCATTCAAACGTAACATTGTGGTACTGCGCTGTCGTCGAACATCAGTCATCAGTTGTCAGTGATGCTACAGGCTCACTACAGTGTGTGTGTGTGTGTGTGTGTGTGTGTGTGTGTGTGTGTGTGTGTGTGTGTGTGTGTGTGTGTGTGTGTGTGTGTGTGTGTGTGTGTGTGTGTGTGTGTGTGTGTGTGTGTGTGTGAGATGTTGATTCTGATTCCTTGAAGACGAACGAATAACGAATATATATATATTTTTTTCAGCCGGTATAATTTCCCTCCTGGACGAGGAGGAGCCCCAGTTGAAGGTACTAGTTGTTACTAGCTGGTTGTTGTGCTAGCATGACAGGCTACAATGACGTGCTGGACGGATTCATCTGCGTTCAACTCTCTGCCCCAACGTTACTTATTTACATTCAGCGGCTTCCCTCTTCCACAGCTTATAAACTTAAGTCATTAATACAACTTATATAAATAACATCACTATCCCGTCAGAAACTACAGGCCAAACTAGGATCCTTTATAAAAAAACATATCGATGCTGTATGCATTCAAAGTAACCACATTGTAATAGTTAACATTGTAAAAAGTTAGATCTTTATTACTCTTGCTGTATAATTGCATATGTTTTATTATTTTATTATTCTGCAATACAAATGTATTATTTCTGGAAAGCCAACTCCTTTAACGTGGCTCATGTTTGTGTGCATTGCAGGAGTTTGCGCTGCATAAGCTGAACTCCATTGTCAATGACTTCTGGGCTGAGATTTCAGGATCTGTAGACAAGATGTAAGTGACTATGCTCCCCTGATCATTTTTCTTTTACTCCCATTATTCTGGTTAACAGATTTGCTTATTAATACTCGACAATTTCATTTATCCAACACTTTACTAGCCTCCCACAAATACCATGCTTCCCATTTTTCTGCTTAAACGTCAACAATTCATACCTGATTTTTATGATATTCCTTTGGAATGCATCATGTAACCGGTGACTCTATTACAGTGAAGTCTTGTACGAGGATGAGACGTTTAGGAGCAGAGAATTTGCCGCTCTGGTGGCCTCAAAGGTATTCTATCACCTGGGGGCTTTCGAGGAATCCCTAAACTACGCTTTGGGAGCGGGTGACCTCTTCAACGTCACTGACGACTCGGAGTATGTGGAGACCATTATTGGTAAGTGAAGACAAAGAATCTGCTGCATGATTATATGTGGGATGTCCAGCATTGCGGTTGGCCCTGGGTATGATGATCTCACTGTACGGTCCCACACATCTAACACAATCTCCCTTGTTAGATTCATATTCACTAAACTTAACTTTAGTTCAGTTCAGTTTAAAAGTAAACTCCCCTTTAGTTATGGGTTAGTCCATGGTTGGATGCATTGACCTCATGGGTTCTGTGTCTTGCCCCAGTTGTGCTGGTGCTTGGATGCGTGTGACGGACTCTGTGCATTGGTCAGCAATTTAATACTTTGTAAAAAAACATTGTTCTCCTTTTCTGACAATAAGTCATCCGCAGTAGCACCCGTCTGTTTCTCTTCGCCTGAATAGAGCTAATACTGCCGTGTCATTTCATAAAAACTCTGTGCAATGTTCGAAAAACACCTTATTTTTTTTACTCTCAAACTGTGTCTTCTGAAACTTTTAGACAACATTTAAGGTCTTTCCTTAAATGTTAACCGATGAATGGATCGGCATTGTAGTATAAGACGAAACTGTATTGTAGTTTTGCTTTTAACATTTGTTTTGAATGATTTAACCGTATTAATCAGTTAATAAAAAGGTAATCCAAGAGCAGTGGTTTCTGCAAGTTCCATTTCAGACAGGGAACGATACACACTTTGAACTCCTTCAATTTATTTAAAAGGAAGGGCGTATTACTACAGTTACCACAATGTTCTCAGCAGAACACCCACTGTTGTGACAATAGCCCCACCCTTGCAAAACCAGTACATTTAGTGTATTCTTTATACATAGTTTTCGTACTGCTCTTGTACTGTTTATAAACAACTGCAATACTCACATTTCCTGCTGGGAATTGCGAGAGCACACCCTGTTGTGCATTCTTTTCACCCTCTGCATAAATAGTGTAAGATGTTAGATTGTGAACTCAAAACTGTATATGGATATGAAGAATTAATTGAGAACCTGTGCTGTCCTGCCTTCCAGCCAAATGCATCGACCACTACACCAAGCTGCGGGTGGAGAACGCCGAGCTGCCGGAGGAAGAGGAGAAGAAGAGTATCGACCCCCGCCTCGAGGGCATCGTCAACAAGATGTTCCTGCGTTGCCTCGGCGACCACAAGTACAAGCAGGCCATTGGCATCGCCCTGGAGACCCGGCGCTTGGACATCTTTGAAAAGACTATCTTGGAATCGGTCAGCAGTTTGAATTTCACGCCTCGTTTAGAACTGGGTTAAGGAATAGTCTTCGGTGACTCAGCCTTTTTTTAAGAAAAATAAGTTTCTCCTTTTCCGATTGTGCAATGTTCAGATTTCCCTTTTTCTTTGAGATGTAAATTTGTTAAATGAAAATGAGAATACTAATTTAATTTGCAACCGTGCAAAATATCATTACTAGGATAGGAAAGATGTACAAATTTAAATACCAAAATACGATTCTACTACATTGATAGACCACCAGGATACGGAAACTAGGTCCACTAATGGTAATGGATGAGTCCCTGTAGCAATCATAATGTAATCATAATCATGGTCTCCCCTTATAACAATTTGTATGTCTCTTTCTGTCCTGCAGAATGACGTGAGCGGCCTGCTGGCCTACAGCTTGAAGGTGTGCATGTCTCTGATGCAGAACAAGAGCTTCCGCAACGAGGTGCTCCGTGTGCTGGTCAAGCTCTACATGAACCTGGAAAAGCCAGACTTCATTAACGTTTGTCAGGTAAGAACCTAACTTCATCGTACCTTTTTTTTTTTTAATTTTTTTTTTTTTACCCTGTAAGACATAAGTTAAATGTGTCAGAAGCCCCTTTCAGCTTGTGCCCATAGTTTAATGGCAAAAGGGTCATGTATGGGTCATGAGAGCTGTCAAAATACCAGCATTTCCATTCCACCAATTTACTTGCAGAAGAAATGACTTGACTGTCCTGGCAGGGAAAAATACATGCAGGAATTGTAAACTACGGTAGAACATAATATCCTGTTTGTTGGACAGGACCACTCAGCGTGTCGGGTAGCGAGACTGCTTGTTAAATCAAAGGATCGGTGAAAATACCAATTTTGACTGACCCTTCAGGTTTTTTATGTAACCTGTAATTTCGGGCAATGACAACAAAGGACTTCAACAGCATTGCCAGTACTCTGTCAATGGTAGCATTTGGCAAGAAACAGAGAAAGGCATGTCTTAGAAAAACATGGAACGGCTACCTTTACCGTAAAACCTAATCCGGCAATTCTTCCGCATTAATGGGTTGAAATGGGTTGACATAAAACAAAATAAATAGAAAAGTCCACAAGACGCCAGTCTTACTGGTGGTATTGCCTAAATATCCTGGCCTACCGTGATACTGCCCAACTTTAGGTTTTAAAGAACCTTTGGAAATTTACATTACAGCGTTTAGTGAAGATTACCCTTTTGGACATCGATAAACCTCTCCTACTTCTCGTCCATGGTGAATTCTGAACTCGGGCCTGTCTGAACAAGAGGTGAGGTCCTCAATCGATGTAGAAGGTTCTGAAGGACGTCTAACGTATTCTCTCTCTCTCTCCCTTCTGTTTCCCTGCGCAGTGCCTGATCTTCCTGGATGACCCCCAGGCCGTCAGCGACATCCTGGAGAAGCTGGTGAAGGAGGACAACCTGCTAATGGCCTACCAGATCTGCTTCGACCTGTACGAGAGCGCCAGTCAGCAGTTCCTCTCCTCGGTCATCCAGAACCTGCGCACCGTGGGCACGCCAATCCCCTCCGTGCCCGGCTCCACCAACACAGGCACCGTGCCCACCGCCGACAAAGACGGGTGGGCGGCCGGTTTCAAAATAAGAGTTTGTGATGGAAATGCATTGAAAGGGAGCAGGTTGATTGATTTGTTTTTGAGTGACTAAATTGTCTTCAAAACTCTATCAACTTTTATTTAATTTTTTTTGTCCATTGTTATATAAATTGAATGGTCTTTTTATAAGCCTTTTTGGCGTGTTTTTTAACTATTTAATAATGTAAAACGAATGATGACCGTTTACCGGTGTGTTTTTCCAGTGAGGCAATGGAGACAGAAGAGAAGCCCGGCAGCTCTCCTGCTGGGAAGCCAGCAGAAGTGGTGAGCGTTTTATAATATACATGCACCAGAGACCAAACGATCCACTGTCCCATTATCTCTCTTTGTCTTTTTTTTTGGGTGAATAACCCAACTAAACTCTTCTCTGACCTTTGTCCGTATTTGCAATGTAGGAGGAGCCTAAAGACCAGAACGCCAAGATGATCAAGATCCTTAGTGGGGAGATGGCCATCGAGCTCCACCTGCAGTTCCTCATCCGAAACAACAACACAGACTTGATGATCCTCAAAAACACAAAGGTGAAGGCCGTTGCTTTGGAGCCGACGGTTTTGAATAAGGAAACCTCTTGATGGCACCAATCGACAAACACACAGAAGTAGAAGCCTCTGAATATTCAACCGAGTGTTGAATATTGTATTTGTATCCACCTTTGAGGACCTGCATATGGTTGAGCTTTCATAATAATGCGTACTGTGCGTAGGTGTACAGCATTGATTTAGATTTTTCTTTATTTTGTTTTTCGCTCCAGGATGCAGTGCGGAATTCGGTGTGCCACACGGCTACGGTCATAGCCAACTCCTTCATGCACACAGGAACCACAAGTGACCAGTTTCTCCGGTATGGCCCTTTTTTTGTTTTACCTTCAGCATGGGGTTCATTTATATAGGATTGCCTTCAATCATTATCCGTTTATGAATTGATTGACTTTTTATTGCCGCTTTCCAGAGAGAACTTGGAGTGGCTAGCAAGAGCGACCAACTGGGCGAAGTTCACAGCCACCGCCAGCCTGGGAGTCATCCACAAGGTATGCTTTTATTATCCACGTCCCTTAGTTCAAGTCGGTTCATATCAATGTTATTCCTCCGGTTACAGGTTTTAAACAGTAAACACTTGAAAGATGACAAAAAGATATGTGTGCAGGATCTGTCTTTTTTTTTTTTATTGTATTGGTCAGCTTTTAGAATATGGTTCCAGAAAATCAGATGCCTTACTTTGTTTACCTTGATCATATTCTAGGGACACGAGAAAGAGGCGCTCCAGTTGATGGCGACCTACCTGCCTAAAGACACCTCTCCTGGCTCTGCATACCAGGAGGGAGGAGGCCTGTACGCTCTGGGTCTGATCCACGCCAACCACGGCGGGGATATCATCGACTACCTGTTGAGCCAGCTGAAGAACGCCAGCAACGACGTAAGATCACTGGCTCGTTTGGCTTGGGATCGTAATGTTTTGATGTAAAGTCAGTTACTAACGTGATCGGACAATCCTCATGAATACAATGTTATTGATGCATTCTGTATCCTTATGAAGTTGGGATTTCTGAATGGGAGGACCTTTTTCTGTCTCTATTAGTGTAGAGCTGTATTATGAATGAGTCCCGATGTTTAATATTTGTTTCTAACGACTCAGACATTATTACACTTTATTCACGGCCGTGTTTGTTTGTATCTGGCAGATTGTGCGTCACGGGGGTGCTCTGGGCCTGGGCCTGGCGGCCCTCGGCACAGCCAGACAGGATGTTTATGATCTGCTCAAGTCCAACCTGTACCAGGATGATGCCGTCACTGGTATGTACAAAAGACGAGATCTAATCCAATATCTCGAGGGCTTATCGAAACCAAGTTTAAGTCGGGTTAAAGAGGATATTCATAATAAAGTTATCAGTTATTTCAAAATAATAGTATTTAAATTGAAAATATATTTCGTTTTTCTGCGCCGTATTCAGTAAACATTAACTATCCCTTGACACGGTTCGCCCGATAAGGTCACTACGTGATTTTAAGATGCCGCACAGAACCCAAAAGGGAGCGTCGGCCTGTTTTGGACCCTCCCAGTCCTCTGAGCTCTGTGCAATCCCTGATCCCTCCACCAGGTGAGGCTGCAGGCCTAGCGCTGGGCCTGGTCATGCTGGGCTCCAAGTCGGCCCAGGCCATCGAGGACATGGTGGGCTACGCCCAGGAGACCCAGCACGAGAAGATCCTGCGCGGCCTGGCCGTCGGCATCGCCATGGTGATGTACGGTCGCATGGAGGAGGCCGACGCCCTCATCGAGAGCCTGTGCAGAGACAAGGTGGGTCGCGGGAGGAAGAATTTGGTTTTGGTGGACAGGTCTGGACGAACAGGAAGCTGGCATCAATCCGTCTTTATTTTGGCACCTTGTGCAGTTTATATTGCGCCACACTTGACATAGGGCCATGTCATGGTGCCATGGAAGTATCATCCAGTCGATCAGGGTTTCTATTTACTGTAAAACCGACCGAATTGATTGACATTCCCACAAAGTATGCGTGTGTGTTTGCTGGGTATGTGTTAAGACCCAGGGCCTCAAGTCTCTGCTCTGCCTCACTGTCTCCTCTAGGACCCCATCCTGAGGCGCTCTGGTATGTACACAGTGGGCATGGCTTACTGCGGCTCTGGAAACAACAAGGCCATCAGACGCCTGCTCCATGTCGCTGTGAGTACTTCCCGCTTAGCCCTGCTGTTTATAACTGGCTGCTTTAAGCCGATGATCACGGCCGTGATGATGTTGATGAGGATGGTTTATGGTAATGGCGACAAAAGCCGGTGCTTTGATTTGTCCCGAATGGTGACAAGTCTGTCGGTAAATATGGCGGCAACGTTTCTGGAACGGTTGATAGCTTGGGCCTTCTTAGGAAGAATTTTTCCTCATTACCTCCTGGATAGGTAAAGGTATCATTTTCTGGCCAACTTTCACTGAATTGGGTGTGGAGATGTTGTGTTCTCTTAATCTAGATCATAAAAGCATCCCCCCCCCCCCCTTCCTGAAACAAAATAGTAGTTGATATTAAGTCACTAAAGACCCTTGTCTTACATTCAACTCACTTTAATTTCAACTGCTTCGTTCCACTGAGTTGTATGTTATTACCCATGTTAAAGTTCTGAGAGCCCTCCTTGTATTAATGAATGTGATGAAACTTGTATCCTGCAGGCAGTAGTCAAGTATATTGGGGCAACTGGCTATTTTTTTTTTTTTTAAGTGTCATCCTCCCTGAATCCTTTTTTCTCTTTTTGTCACAAAGGTGAGTGACGTTAACGACGACGTGAGGAGGGCAGCCGTTGAGTCCATTGGTTTCATCATGTTCAGGTAAGAACTGAGATTGTACTACTTCAGCCTGCTGTCACAACTCGTGGTCAACAAAACGTCTGGACTAACCTGTGGTCATTTATTAGTTGGCTCTTGAAGGTGAATGCTCTGAGACTGCATTCCAACCATGGCACACATTTGACTTGCGTCCCCCTTCCAAATGTATCTGGAGAGGTTTTAAGTGGGTATCAGTGGAGGCCAATGCAGGTTCTAGTGAAAGCCATTTCCAGCTTTGACTTTGCTTCTAGGTAATTTATTTAATTTCTCAGGAAGAACTTGCTTGGTTAAGCATGTCCGTGGCAGCTTGACATCAAGATAAAAGCGGTGACTTTCATGTCTCAGAATTTGAATCTTTACTACAGTATTTCTATGCTCTAAAACGTAAAGCACAGACCTACACCAGACCTATAACGTTAGACTCTTCACTTATTGTTTTATTTTGTGGCAGTCGATTGGAATCAGTTGATCCCTTGAGGAATTCGGGGGAAATCCTTAAGATCTGTCTGCCTTGCAATGCCATCTTTTGTGAAATATTTGTTAAAATGTCAAATGTACTTTCTGAGTCGTATATTTGGCTTTTACCTCCGAAAGGGCGATGAACGTTTTGTTTGGGTGAAACCAAACAGCATTTTTTGTCTTGTTTGTTTTGTAGTTATGCTGGACAACTATTCCTGGAATAGTCAAAGGAGACTAGGTTCCGAAAGGAATCCTACTTCTCCCCCACATTCCCCCCTTCCTGGTAGTCAGATTTTTACTTTAGTAATATTAAAATGTACAGCAAGATGTGGCTTTATGCATGAACCTTTTTTATTAAATTTTGTAGAACAAAAAGTGAGAGAAAATGTAGCTTTGGGATAAAATGGCAAGCATAGTAGGTTTCTATTTATGCCACCTTTTAGATTTAAACGATGGTATAGTGTTAAACATTCTGTTGCCCTTACAAAGTAAGTAGTTGACAGCATGAGAGTATCTTTAATCCCCTCCAGTCACTCTGATAGGGTGTTTCAGGGCATGATATGCCCGGTTGTTATTTCCCTCACACACTCTGTTCTCCCTCTTTATCGCAGCGAATCACTCAGAACGTGACATTCATTTACCCATCGGGCAGCCGAACTGAGTCAAACAGAACGCCAGGCTGAGTTGAAGCACATCAGGGCTGTCCATTTTAAGCCCAAAAAAGGCCATGGGATATTCCCTATGATCAATTGGCTACAAGATAAACCTTGTGTAAATCCTTCCTGTGTTTAGAAATGTCCCACAACCACTACAATTCAGCTGGGCGCAGTTCCTCCCAGTCACCTAGTCCCATGCCCCGTACCTCTCCTGCCACTCTGAAAGACGGCTGTCTGTTTCTCCCATTTCTACCATCTCTTTGTCATTGGATTTAGACGATAATGGCAAGGAACTATCTGGTAGACTTCCAAGTGTTGCCTATACTTTGGTTTTAACAATTTATATGGCATGTGGCATCAGCACATTGTATTAAAAACGAAATGAGTTGTATTGAAGGCAAAAACACTTTTTTGTGTTAGAATGCGTTTGCTAATGCAGCTTTGGCACATCTCGCCATGACCAGTTTATCCTCTGTCAGTCGTTTGTAAATATAAACTTGTATTACATTGCGGACTGGAATGTTTACGTGACTGCATTTTGTTATGTATTAGTACGTCTGTGCTCTTGAGTAATACAGATGTCATATTAGTTCACCTAGGAGTATGATACACAATTCCACATTTCCAATTTATTGAACATAGAAGCTTTCCCAGTTACCTTGCTTGCATTATTTTGTTCCAACACTGAAACATTGACCATTGTGAAGTATTTTAATACAAACTGGACATTTTGCCGTTAATAGTGCAATGCATTAATGCAATGTTTTGCCAGGAATAGTAATTCGGATTAGCAGAAGAAGATGCATGCAAGCGCTCTAGAGTTTAACACTTATTCACAGCCTTCATAAAGACAATGCACTATGAAGTTTTATTGTTCAGATCTTTTTGTTTCTCTTGGGAAAATAATTGATTCCACTCAAACTGAAGTGTTTGTTATAATTTGTTATTGAGTACGATAATCAACATACAAGCCCAGCACTCTCCAGAGACGCAAAGAGATAGAATTAGCGTTGCAGCATGACGAGTAGCTAACTAGCTTGTCGTTGCCTCTTGCTAAGCACGGATTAAAACTGAGCCTGCCATTTTAACTTGTCCAGAAATACTTGGATGTGAAATAGGAAATTAATTTATAGATGTAGGGCCACTTTCAACACCTCAAAGTACTGGAGGTGTCCTTTTTTTTTTTAAACAGGGCAAATCACCTCTATACATAGCTGACATGCTCCCCTTGCTTTAAGTCCTCGTTTTCAGTCAGGAACAGTGTGTCCAACACAACACTGCTGGGGGACTGTATCGGCACTTGCCGGCACCGCAGCGGGCTCTGATAGCTCACTGCCCCGATGCCGTTCTTCATTCCTCGCTTCACAAACAGCTTTGAATTCTCCGCCATGGAGGAGCGGAAGGAGATCCTTGTCAGCCCCCGTCCTCGGTGTTGCACCCTTGGGTGCCTCCCCGGCCCATTGCTAGTCCAGACACTGTAGTTACAGGTGATGTACCGGGTGAAGGCCTGTCTGAAAGTCTTGTTGAACAGGGTGTAGACTAAGGGGTTGATGCCCGAGGATACGTAGCCCACCCATACGAAGATCTCCATCAGTCGGGCGATCACGTTGACATCACAGCCGGGGCAGAGCACGGAGGTGATGTTGGTGATGAAGAATGGGCACCACATGACCACAAACAGGAGGAACACGATGCCCAGCACCTTCGAGGCGCGCTGCTCGTTGCTCAAGTTCTGCATGGATTTCTTTCCTATGCTCGACATCCTGCGAAACGGGACGTCGTCCCTTGAAAGACGGTTCGTCGTGACAGAGAGCGGTTTCCCAGGCGCCCGCGTCAATGTGCCTTCCGGCGATGTCTGTGTCCCAGCAGGGGAAGGGCCCTCAGCCTGTTCCCTTTGGGAAACCGTGGTGACAGTCTGGCGCGGAAAACGCTGGGTCACCCTCGACCTGAGCAGGTAAACCTTTTTGCGTAGCGCTTGGATGGTGAGGAGGTAGATCACCATCATGATCATGAGCGGGATGAAGAAGGCCACCATGGAGCCGAACATGATGAACTCCCGGAAGCTGTCGGTCCTCAGCAGGCAGGTGTGGTTGCTGTTGAAGGTGACGTTGTTGGGAAGATGGTAGTTCCGCAGTCCCTTAATGGGAATGGGAATGGCTATACCTGTAATTGGGGAAAAAAAACAAGAGGAATGTTATGTTTTTAAAGTTGAAGAAAACTCAAAATCAAAGTGCTTTTTTGGCATTTACTATACTTTTGTTATGACGGGTGATGTTCAGTTTCAAAGGCAACCCTTGCTTAATGTAAGGGTTTTGATCTTGCGAGCAGATAACAGGATTGTATAGTCTGCTCAAGGGCTTCACCGTTATGTTTAAGCTTTGTTCTTTCTCCCACTTGTCTGGTATTCCTCAAACACTGCAATTTAAATCCAGACCAGGTGGAGGCCCAAGACTTTGCTGTTATGAAAGGTCTTGAATTATGCCAAGATTTAGCACCACAGTCTGAAAAGGGTGACCTGGCCTATTGAACCTAGACAAGGCATTATTGGCCTCCATTTTACTAGATCTTCTTATTTTTATTGGTCGGTAATTCTTAAATGTTTACTTAAGATCAGCCGGAATTTACACTATTTTATATAGACGTCCAATGCCATCAGTAACAGACTGGAACATCCTGTCACCCGGTTACCTCTTTTCTTTTATCTGTGCAAGCTCTTGGCTTCCATGTCCTGGCACGTTGGATAAACAGTTGTAAAAGCGCAAGACAACCTTTTGTTTAAATAAACATTCAGTAATTATAGTGTTTATAATGTATGTGATGTAGGTCTAGTCCGCAATGTTCTTGACTAGCTCTCAGAACAGTTGCCTATTCCGATATTTAAGTTGTGCTCAAGGCACACTTATTTGCTGCTACTTTCTCCAACCATGTTTGTGTGTGCGCGACGGCGAGCGTGTTGGTGAAGGATGGCTAACCCATGTGCTACATCTTGTGAGTCGCCTTGCGCCCTGCCTAATGTTATTATAATAATGCCACCCCTCTGTCTCCAACATCACGATAGTTTACGTAGGATCGGCTTTTATTGCATCCGGCTTGTACGGTCCACCGCCTGCATCAAACCACCTTGGCCGTGACGTAAACCGTCCCCGAACACGCCATATCAAACACTCCTTCAATAACTTCAGGACCCTGTAAGCCAGCAGAGGAAGCGGCGGTTTAACAAAACATCTGTCGTAGCATACTCACCAATTGATATCAGCCACACCAGTGCGATCTTCATCATGGCCTTAGTCCTTGATTTGTACTGGCTGTGTTGAATGGGTTTCTTAATGGCGATGTATCGATCGAGGGAGATTGCACACAGGTGCATGATGGAGGCAGTGGAAAAAAGGACATCCAGGAACAGCCAGATGGGACAGAGAAATTCCGGAAGAGGCCACCCAGAATCTGAGAACAGACAAAAAAAGGGACATTGTTTCACAAAGGCACGCTAACGATCCTACCATTAGAGGAACACTGGTTGAATATTCTTCCTGATCCTTAATGATATCCTGCGATGGAACATCCATTAGCATTACGGTTCTGTCCTCGGAATACCCTCTGTCCATTCCAAACACATTTTTCTTCTTCTGCATACCACCGGTTATGGGAGTTGTGCCACAATGGCCAGGGATCAGAAGTAGCTCTCATGTAAAGATGTGTGTTTGTTTATCTCGGTTGGGAATGACTGTACTGGAAAAAAGGGTTCTCTGATGACTGTTTATGGAGCTAAAAGCTTTTTATGTAGATGTGCTAAAGACCGTGTTGTACAAGGCTGTTTATTTATGGTCCCCAACGCAAATTTGGCAAGTAATTGCCTTGGCTCACGTCCAACCTCCCATTAACATGGTTAAAAGCTTCTGTTGTTAAGAAGTGTTTTTTTATTTTATTTCTTTCCTTTTTGTGCTCTTCAAACAGAGTTAATAATAGTCAAATGCTTAAGAGACTGCATGACCTGTGATTTACTGCAAACTTTATCACAAGATACCAACCTTTGGGCTACTGGTTATGTACTTTATAAGCTTTAGTTTAGATGCATTAGTTTAGTATTTTATGATTTGTATTTACGATAATGTCTCCATCTATAGTAAAAGTAACTGTACAGAAGCAACTGCGTTGCAGCTTCTGAAAATGTGTGTGTGTGTGTATTCAGCACATATTTTATGCTTAAGTAGTGCCATCATTGCCTTAGTGACACTTAACTTCTCACATCAAACTCAAGTTAATATGATTGATAAAAGCCGTTTTGCAAACATTGTGACAGGAGAGCCATTTTGAAAGTTCTTCTCTTTCGATTAGTAGCTTCACTGTGATAAGGTTTTTATTACTCTCATTTTTCTAGGGTTGTAACTCAGCACAAGTCTTACAGCTGTGCACCGAGTCTTAATGCATCAAAGTGAAATACTTCTCTTGATCTTCAACATAAACACTGTGCTAGGTGGTGCGTTACTATTCTGACACTTCAGTAAGCAAATCCCTACTCAAGCCTCTAAAAAAAACCTCAAGGGTGGTTCCTTATTAGCCAGCCATTTTAGAGGTGAATTTTTGTTATACTCTGCTGCTCCAGTGGTCACAGCTTACCTGTAAACAGCATGTCCATTTCATTTTTCAAGGTGTTGTCTCTGAGCAAAGCCATGATTTCATCTGCCTAGCAGATGTGGAAATGTGTTCCTTTTCTTTTCGTTGACTATAGTCCTTTCACTCTGTATTTTGAGATTTTTAAACAGAAACTGAGCCAAAAACTCATTTTCAATAAGGTATTCGTATGTCGCAGTGCTTTTTTTTTTTTTTTTTTGGCTCTGTTCCTCTTGGGGGTATTATTTGGATATTATAATATGTAGGACAGAAATAAAACCATAGTTTGTTGCTTCTAAATTCAGGTGTAGGAAAATGTTAGTTAGTTAATTTTGGATCACTGGGTTATAACACTAGGCCTCAAAGGAATATTCTACAGTGAGCTCTTCAAACAGTAGAAGGCATTAAACATTGTTTATGTCCTTGTGACTTCTTAAGTTACCTTGTTGCTTTGCACACATTAAGGCAAAGGAAAAGGTAACTTAATATTTCAGGGTTAACAGTATGTTGTATTTTTTTTTTATATAGTAATGTTTTACACTTGCTGCTAGACATACCAATACATTTGCACAGATGTTTGTCTGTTTTTCACCTTACTTCATAATTAGGTAAATATATTATCCTGGTCAAAATGATGAGCTGGCATATGGCGTTGCCTGTAGTCTTGATGGTTATTAGTTCGAGCTTAGCATGTATGCCAAGCTCGAACTAATCACCATCATGTACTGCTGAGATGGGGCTTTTTTCATCATATCTTCAATCTTTACCTTTTTTTTTTTTTTTTTTTGCTTAGACGTTTTAGGAAATGTTGGTATTGGCCTTGCTGAGGTAGCAAATTCAAGGACTGCCAAAGACTAGTTGTGTTACAAGCAGAAAATGATTGAAGTTAGAAAGACATGCCTCTTTTAGGGAAAAGTTGGATGTCTTAATTTCTAGTCTCACATTCTGTTGGGTGTGATCAGGCCCAGCATCTCCAAATTCCTTTTACTTCCAGAAGTCCCTTGGAAGGTAGCAGGAAGATAGTGGATTAGAGTGTGTGAGGGCCAGCGGTGGGTTGAATAGTGCCACAACTACAACAGAACTGCCGCAGGAAGTAGCGTGTTTATTATCCACTATCGCTTGTTATTTCTCATCAGGCGTAATATGTTTATTGAGGACGGAGCTTGTTACTAGTGCTGCTGACATCCTTCTTCAAACCTCCCCGCAAACCTGATAAATCACCAAGGCTTTTCTCAATTGTTGATCCACCCATCAGGCTGAACACAAAAGGGAATCCTTGTTATGACTCTATGATTTGAGGCGCCATTATAAATCTGTGTTGTTGATTCCTATGCAGATGTGGATGCTGGAGGCTAAAACAACAGGAATTTAAAGAACTTCGAAATATTTGTAAGCTTTTTTTTAGCTCTATTTAGCTACATTTCTATCTAGCCAAGATAGTTGGTAATTCTCTAAATTCATTGTGTTTACGTCGCTGACTTGCACTAACATTTAGGGCATTTAGCACACACTAAGAATAGGAAAAGGTCAAGTATACAAAATACCAGAAAAGAATCTTGCTCAAGGAAGCTTGTATTTATTATAATAATCAGGATATCGGTCAGACATTATCCATTCTTCAGAGGACAACTAGCTTCCCCCATGTCAACAAGAACCCTGTTTGTGCCGCGGTCGTTTCCCTGGGATGCAGATGACATCTGGGCGCCGCCAGTGGCACCCTACGTTGACTTACTGTATAGAATGGTGATCAGGGCGATGGGCATCACCAGCAGTCCCACCAGCAGGTCCGCCACCGCCAGAGACATCAGGAAGTAGTTGGTGGCGTTCTGCAGCTTCTTCTCTAGCGACACGGCGAGGATGACCAGGATGTTGCCGCCGATGGTGGGCACGATGACCATGAGGATGAGCAGCGCGGCCCACTGGAGCCGGACCCCCGGGCCCTCGCCTGGCTCCGTGGCGTTCTGCTCCAGGGAAGCCACCGCTGGCCGGGACATGGTGCGGCTACTGCGGGGGGGACTGGCCTCGGCTCTGGTCGGGGCTCTGCTCTGGCTGGCCCCGGAGGCTCGGTCAGCATGGTTCGTTCGGCCCCACGTGCCGAGTCCCGCGGCAGGGTGGGACGGTTCACTGCCAGGCGTCGGGAGAAGAGCCCTCGGCCAGTGCCCAGCGTGGAAACCGGTACGGCCTCGCAACGAGGTTAAGATCCGAGCGCTCCGAGCGAACCAAATCCAAGGATAAACGATAGATTCGCCGAGGGTACGTCCAAAAAGCTTCTTATTCCAGGGCTGTCGGTACTGCTCATCCCCTCGCGACGCCTTCTACGTACTCTGTTAAAGAAACAATAACTGCAGTGTTATCCTATTTTTGCGTTTTGATCCGAGTGTTGGCCTAATTACCAGCGACACTTATGGTAACAAATGGGAAGGGTCGTTCCTGTGTGCTCGTTATTCCTTCCTGACCCACCATGGCTCGGTCATTACACAAGGAAGTGGCAATCGGTTTTAACTTTATCCTGCATTACGGGGGATTTCTTTTTCACTGAAACATACTTGATATATTAAAGGACATTCTGTTTTTAAAGGTTATTATACAAACATTAACTTTGATTAACATTTACTTTGACAAACTGAAGTGCTTTCAGGCTTCAGGATGTGTGACACCATAAAATATGATGTGCGTTAATTGATAAAAAAAAATCCAAACGAAAGGATGAAAGTCTTCTACAGGCAATCAAGAATTGTCCCATCTCCTTTTTTATCCAAGAAAGTATTGGTGTAACAATTAATTTATCATCTTTGAAATGTCATGCTTTGTAAAAAAGAAAAATCCTTACCTGTTCTTTAAGTATCTCAGTTTTATTTCTGTTGTACGACACAAAAAACTTGTCAAGAAATTTCAGTACCTCCAAATTATTTTGACCTGGCTCACCAGGTATTTTGGTCTCGCCTCGCTACCACCTTTTCAGTTTACAATTTTACATTCAATGGTTCCCAAAGTGGAATGACTTAATTTTACGCTCTCCCCGGCAGCAGTCGGTGCTCTCCCACTCTGAGGCTTTCCATGGGGTGGAAGTTCCTTTTTGTTCCAGCGCGATGGAAGAATCTAAAGTCCTGAGTCTCATCACCTACACACATCCACAGCGTTTGAACATTCCGACGTTTCCCAGTTTCTCTCTTATCGACCTAGTCCCCCTCTCCCTCTCGCTTTCTATCTCTGCTTACCGCCTTTTAGTAGGAGTCTGATCAGCTTGTGCGCTTCCATCTCACTGGCTCAAACTCCCTCCTTCTCTTCTCTTCCTTCATCCCTCCTCTCTCTCTCTCTCTCTCTCTCTCTCTCTCTCTCTCTCCTCTCTCTCTCTCTCTCCATCTCTCTCTCCCCCTCTCTCTCTCTCTCCCCTCTCTCTCCTCTTCTCCATCTCTCTCCATAGTGTTGTCCATGTGTTAGGCTTAGCAGAAAACAGATGAATGTCTTTGTGCTGGCCCGATGCCAGCGGTTCTGGGAGGTAATTTCCTTCAACACAGCCGCCCTTCTGTTTATATTTGTCACTTTCTGTGCTCTCGTTCACCGGAGTAAATTGTGCGTGTGCTTAGTTTCTCGTGTGTGCGCGACGGTGGGGAGCTTGGATTCATGGGGTGCAAACTCAGCATTTTATATATGTTTACATGTCATCTTATATCACCTACCTAGATCCTAAAGCTGTGCAAGGCATTGCTGTGTATTTGATCATTGGTACTACTGCGGTGGTGTTTGAAACATGAGCCTCCTTTCCCAGTCCAGGCCTCTACAGCAGTCATAATTGTTGTGTTCTTTCCACTGTGCGACTGCGAAGCCGCTTCTAACGTTGACACATGTCAAAGCAGAGTAGCATATTTTCTGTAATCTACTTTATTTGTACATTTATTTTCCTAACGGCAAAGCAAACCAACTCTACTCAAATATCGTAGCCTTTCCATGTCTTGGACAAGTGTGGCGACACACACTTGGTATTACCAGGACATGTCTGTCTTGAACTCAATTCTAGGTGAAACTACCCACATAAAGGATAGTTACGTTTTTTCCACTTCCTTTTCCCCCTTGGCCGTAAATTGGTCTTGCCTTTCAAACAACTTGCCTGCCTACTCAGGGATGGTACGACTATAATGTCAGTCTGCTGCTATTGGGTAATACGGCGATTGCCGAGTTGAATCGATTTTTGCAATTTTAATTGCATGTGTTCCTTTTTTCCACTATACAGGGATGGAGACTTTTTCAAAGTTTTTCTTTACAGTAAAACTTTGCACTTTCTTTTTGTTTTCTAGGCTAAGCAATTTGCCATTGAATGACATTTATTCTAAACTTACATTTATTTGAAATTTATCACAATTCCATAGTGGCCCTTCTGGGTTGTTTTTCTTGGGGCCTTTTTGAATTTCTAGTCCCAGCTGTGTCTTGGGAGAAAAGTTTGAGAACTCGAGTTTTAATTTCTGAGATGCAAGGAATTGCAGAAGGAGCATATCTAGCATTGAGCTGATGCATGTTCTGACTTTGTCTGTCTTTGCATGTTCTGACCTCTTAAATTAACCATTTTATTTGATATTGGACATTGATGAGATGGACATTACTGACTGTGAATGGATAGTTGGCCATTTGTACATATCTTTTTTTTACACTTAGTGACAGCTCTCTTGCTTGTAACATTAGCCATTTCAGGGGTTGTACTGTTGAAAATGTCATTCTGTCTCTGGTTCTTGTTGGTAGATTTAATTTCATTTTAATGGCGTGATAACAAATGATGCCCGGCAATCTCTTTGCTTGTGTCCTGCTCCTCTTCATTGTCCATTAAGGCGTCTATGTAATGAACAGGAAACAGGATAATTAAATCTGATCTTCGGGTGCCAAAATGTATAATTTGTTTAGATTTGTCCACTTCCTGTTATGTGTTCATTGGCTAGCAGGTCAATGACCTGTCTAATTTATTAATAGCAATGGATTTCAATCTCTCTGGGAGCAGCTAGTGCATTAGGATTGTTTCTTGGCTCCCTTACTAGTTGATTTAACTGTAACTTTGGTATAGGAATTATGTATTTAATTTCATGATGCAAGCGCTTTACTGCTGCATTCACCTTTTTTGAAAAATAACTTTGGATTTTATAGTGCACCCACTGTTTCGGATCACTAGGTTGTCTAAAAGGTAGTGGCCCTTCACTTAACTTTATTTATTTTTTCAAGTAACCTCACTTGAGTTCCTAACCTAACTGAGCTACCCTCAAGATTTTCTTCGTGTTTTCTGCCAAGAAATGTATTTTTATGGGTCCCTAGGTGGACGCTTTGTTGATCTCATCAGTACTCTTAAATAATTAAACTGAGAACCGTGGAACCAAACTGGCGGCTGCCACATGGTGCAAGGCCGAACTATCCTGCTCTACATGCGTATGCCTGTTCTGTGGACATTGATATCATTCCCAGGATAGGCTTGTGGGCTTTACCTGACTAGAATAGCACCTTGTTACCTTCCTGATGTAATTGGTAGATTATCTATATATCCCTGATTGATTGCCATTTGTGAAATTAAGTCCCCTTCCAGTAGAGGGGCTTAGTCTTAACAAGCCAGTAGTAGTGATGCCTGGCAACATGACCACGCACCAACTCAAAACACTGAATCACACACCTCAGGTGGCTTAGTTAGTTAATTGCTTTCAACCTTCCGGACTTTATTGAGACTAAATTGGTATTAGGGCAATCCCCATGAGCTAGTATCTGTTTAAGTCCAGTCAATGAGTGACAATGAAGGGGTGATGGAACTACCTTCATTGTCCTGCTTCTGTTTATGTTGTGGCAGTTTAGGAAACATCATTGGATGTTAAATGGAGGCAGATTAATGGTGATTTAATGTGATGCTATTTATTTAGATGTAATTCCTACATGGTTGTTGGGTATCGCATTGTACCACATTTTTTATTATATGTGTTTTTTATTCAAACTTGAGACAGGGAAATGTTAATCAGTCAACAACTTGTAGTTTGCATGTGGTTGATTATTTGACAAATAAATAAGCCTTTACTGTGTTGAGATATGGGACTAGGCTTAGCCAGTGGATTTATCAGCTGTGTGTGGTCTTTCCTCCATATCAATGGGCGTCTATTTTCAGAGGGCGACCACTTGCCCTCTCTGCAGTAGAGCGCCCCCCTTCTGGGAGAGGTGGTACTGCTTGGACGTTTTTGTGAGCTTTGAACAGATCTGTGGAGAGAGATTTGTAACATTGAATCTGCAAGTTGGAAACCTTCTTATTGCACATTTGGTTTATCACCTTCCAGGTCCTGTTGGACTACTTCAGATAACATTTCAATGCAATGACAAAGCTTTTATTTGATAATTGACGTTAACCCTATCCCAGACATTTGAAACCTTGAAGAGCAATAACCGGGAAAATTAGTAATGATGAATAATCTCTCCCCAAATTGCCCATCTGTTTGGCTGTGGCTTGGTTGTTTTTGGTTCTGAACTGCACAGAAAATGAATCATTAACGATGATGAAGCACTGAGCTTCTTATTTTGTCGAACTTGATTTTACAGTAATGACATTTGCTTGAGGTTCATTTATTTTAAATTGAAGTTAAGTTTGTTGATAGAAGTACCCTCCTCACTGCTTTTGCATTGAAACCTGACGTTGATAGATTTGAGGAATTGGTGCATTGGAAAGAAAATATGC
Organism: Melanogrammus aeglefinus; assembly: GCA_900291075.1. NCBI lineage: Eukaryota > Metazoa > Chordata > Actinopteri > Gadiformes > Gadidae > Melanogrammus > Melanogrammus aeglefinus. The sequence continues at coordinate 140,006 of OLKM01000982.1, read as the reverse complement.
CAATATGAAAAACTGAGCTTTTCTTTAACCGTGAAGAATCAAGCCTGAATCATCAATTTGGATTCAGCCTCACTTGGGAGCACGACCCATGTAGCCATATTCATACCATCAGAAAAAAAAAGCTTTCCGTCAAGAATATATCTTGATAAGACTCACACTTTCTGTCAATAGTCAATAAAATAAGGATTTATCCAAGTGGTGAAAAAAGAGGATTAATGGAATTGTATTGTATGCCATGCAATTAATTGGATGATTTATAATGGCATATAATTCTATCCTATTAAAGTGCAAGCCAAATATTTCACAATTCTTTTTTTCAGGGTTTTGTTCTTCACCTATTTCATGAAGGTGTCAGCATGGAAGAAAAACAAAAGTAAAAACTGTTGGTTGACTCCTACTCTAGCTTATCAGTACATCTCTATAGTGACTCGCCTTCATTCCTACCATTGCTCTCATTGTTTAGTCATCTTACTTTCAAAATGCCCTTTGATTTTCAAATCTGCAAGTTGGAGGTTAACATTTACAGATTTACTATATAACGTAGCTTACTTCTTACTGTAAAGATTCTACATGCAGTTCAAAAGCAACAGCGAAGACGTGTCCCTATCATATTCTGATGTCCTCTGCCGTTGTCTGATGGGTCACACATCTCCATCGGGTCATTAGATATGACGTAGCGTTGGTGGATGTTATTGATGTGTCTGCACTGTCATTTCATTAACCGGCTGCTGATCTGTCTGTCGGTACTGTCTCAGACTGTAATCACGTTTGTCCACAATTACCAATTAAGACCACTTTCCATTTAAAAAAAACAAACAAAAAAAGAACTCTAATGTATTCACAATGCTTCTCATTTCTGCATCTAAAAAGATTTTATCGATTTTATATTTGAGAAATCTGGGCGATGATTTCATCAAGGTTGATTCTGAAAAATGTTCTCAACAATGCAGACACTACAAAATAAAATGCACTATATCAAAGGAAGGTAGATCTTTTTATGGTTAATAGCTTTACAATGGTGTGGCAGTTTAGTCAAGGGCAGGCCTCGATGTTTCTATATTATTGCGACTAATGACTTCATTCATCACTTCCCTAGAATGTCATGCTCGAGATCAAATACAAAGGTGTTATTGATCATGATGCTTATGGTTTTTAAGGAGTTTTAACTTTGTCAATCTATTTTGATCAGGTTGAATGACTGAATGATTCCTGGCCTCCCTCTGAATATGTTGTCCCTCTCTCTGTTGTTCCCCCTGGACCCATGGCTGTGCAGGACTCCGGAGCAGTGCCCCAGTGTGGTTTCTCTGCTGTCCGAAAGCTACAACCCCCACGTACGATGTGGTGCCGCAATGGCTCTGGGCATCTGCTGTGCCGGGACGGGCAACAAGGTAATAAAAACTATTTCCTACAAGGCATCCAACCATCAACTCGACCACCAACCCTTTTTTTTTTAACATGTAGACCAATATCAGTTCCCAGTTCCAGTCTTCACAGTTGTTATTCTGGCCTGAGACCTGTGCTTAGTCAGCCATAACCTGGTCAGAAAAATCATAATTCCTCCTCAATGGGATTATATGGTTTAAAAAAATAAATCATTGTTCCCATTTATTCAGCTGCTTTCAACTTTTGAATTGGCATTCGCAAACTGAAGGTTAGGGTTATTCAGGGTTTTTCAATGCATATTTTCAATGCGTGTTGGAAAAACCATTGGTTTGTCCAATACCATCTTCACTCTCTTTCTTGAAAGGGCATTTTATTTTGAAAATCCTATTCATCCCACAAACACACCCCTAATGCACTTATGTCTCATGTGGCTCAGAGGGGTCTTCCTGAAAGGATCAACAGTAGTGCATTCATCGTAGCATCTGCAGGTGTTGCAAGGTTCTGTTCTTCGTGTCAACGGTCACGGTGTCGTCAGAAAAAATGTAGTATGGCATCGCTCGTTTAGAACCAAGGGGCTTACGGATTATGCTTAAGGGTGCGGCTATACTTCAAAGTAAGTGAGCACTGTGTTGAAAGGATTGTCATCACTCGAGCTCACTAATATCATTTGATTCATACGATTCGATTTTATTAGCCTCGTGGAACTATCCTGATATCCATGTATCCGTTTTGCTATGAATATCAGTCTGGCCTCGGCTGGGCATTCTTCAATTTTCAAATATGGACTTCGCCCCTGCAGTCTTTTCTCTTTGCTGAATCTGGTCGAAAGTAACGCAAAATCATCTCATCTGAAAAGGGCATGATTCTGTTCAACTTTGAACATTGTTGTTCAGTCTATTTTTTGGCTGCGCCGTAGTTCCTAAACCTTTCCTTGGGGGCGGCCATTCTTTTTTTAACCTGGCAGATTGTGGCGCTTCTTACACTTCATTCATTGAAAATTCCTCCCCTGAGCAATGATTGGTCCTATAGTCCTTCCATTTTTGGGCAAGGTTTTCAACAGGATCGAGTCCATCCCGATCTCCAGAGACAAACAGAATGTGACTTTGAAAGATCGGAATGGTCTCACGATGCTAGTCATTTATTCGGAACTGGCTGGAAATAGTCAACCATTAAAGATCAAACTTCATTCAAAATGATTTGGAGCCATTCGAACCCTCGTCTACAAACTGTTTTCGAGACTTGGTCCCCTTCAACTTACCCAGCCGTGGTCTAGTGAAAAACAAACAAAAGACAACGAGGTCAACAAACTACGTGGGCGTCCCCCTCTAAAGTGGTTTTCGGCCCAAACCATGTCTGCTCGGTTCATCCCGGGCCGTCCAAAGAGGAATCGGGTGCATCTCCGAGCCACCCCAGTTTTTGGGTTTCTCTTCCTCAGACACGGCATATTATCCTCCCAGGCTACACACCATGCACCCCCCCCTGGGAAGAGTGATGATGTTATGCTGCATAAAAGTGGGTCACCTGCTGGGGAGACTGCCTACCCCGTTACACACCTGTCGTACTTTAACAAAGACTCGTGATTAGGCTCCTTCTGGTGCACAGGAAAACTGCGGACATAGGCTTTTTTGGGGGGCACTTCTTGATTCGGTTAGCTGTATTCTTTGAAATTCATTTTTTTTGTCTTAAGCGTTATTCAGTGGTGTTGGGTGGAATACTTTTTTGCAAATGGGGCATCATGGGACCCCTTTCAGGAGTCCTTCATTATTCATTCAAGTTAACACAGGTTTAGTACATTATGCTACCATGTAAGGTATTATATTATAAATCATGCTGGTAATGTGGGGATGCCTAACAAATATACAACCACCGCTGCCAAAACGAATGGGCAGCTTCTCTCCCTTCAACAGAGGCTAAACTGGTATACAGCAGTGTGCATCAACCTCGTCTGCTGATTGAGTGTGACGTCAAACACCCTCAACTGAAATCCAGTCGGCCAATCAGGAACAGGATGTGGGGTAGCGGCGTTGATTTCGCTCTATGGCGCACACCACCCCACTACTCCATTGTCCCTGCCAGCCCCGGCCAGGGGCAACGGCGGAACATGGTTTATTTTTCCTTCTTGCTCGTCGTCCACATTTGTTTCCCCTTTCCCTGGCAGAGCGCGCGCACACACACACACACCACACACACCCTCCCCCCCAGACTTCAAGAGGAGGTTTGGGGGAGGTATTAATGGGAGAAGAGTAAGGGAACCTGCGCCCGACTCTTCGCTTCCCAGCCTCCATGGGAGGAAATTGAAGCCGGCTCGGCCTTGAATCGTCCTTCATTCCCATGCAGCAGACTAAACCAAAGTCGACGGTCTAAGTGTGGTACCATTCTTTAAAACCTCCGCGTTGTGATGACAGCCCCTAGACTGCTCATGACTCACACCTTTCTTTTTTTCCTCCAGACCCTTTTGTCCAAGCTGGGATTCAGCGATACCATTTGCTTATTTTTCTATTGGATATCCAGTCTCTGTGCATCGTCAGGCCGGGGTTTTCTTTCTTCTCCCTCCCTCAAACCAACATGGTTTCTGGTTGGGCACCTCCCGAGTTAAATAGAAGCTACTTCAGGTCAGCGTGGTTTACATGTTGGCCGTATACTCTTAACCTGCAAGACCAGATCTAAACAATGGAGAAAGAACTCTACACAATCCTGTAAAGCCCGCAAGCCTAACCAAAACAATGGAAGTTTGATATGATGCATTCAACAGTATATACTTTGTCTGTCCATTCCAATCATTTATCTTTCAGCATTCTCTAAAGACCCCTGTGTTATTTCTCTCTGTGCAGGAGGCGATCAACCTTCTGGAGCCCATGACCAACGACCCGGTTAACTACGTCAGACAGGGAGCCCTGATCTCCTCAGCCCTCATCATGGTCCAGCAGTCTGAGGTCACCTGTCCCAAGGTAGGCAACGTTTCCTATTTATTTATTCTGAAATGTGTTGTTGTTTTTTTTTTCACTCTAGACCAATTCGAACCCAAACGAATTTGACGGCCCCACTTTCTCCGTCCCTGGTCTTTCCAATAGCATCCTGTATTTATACTCAACGGTGAATGGTGTCTTTCAAGGGAAAACTGGGCTTACATAACCCTCGAAGGCATCCCATGCCAGGTTCAGTCGAACATCAAAAAGCGGGTGAATTTTAGCCGAGTAATCATCGGACGGGGGGGGAAACAAAAGGGGTACAGAAAGCCGAAGTGGCTGGCCGTCAGGACCCCGCGTCACGGCCGTCTAAGAAGTGCCAGGCGCGCTTTGAACGATTTCCTCCGCGCACGGCAACAGCCCTTCAAGCTAAGAGTGGTATGCAAGGTTTCGAAAGAGGTCTCTTTTTCCAGGAGGCTTGAACTTTAAGAGGTATTGCACCCAGAGCTCTGTTTATTCCAAAGACCTCGTCTGTGTAGTTTCGAGCTCGCTGACTTCACAGGCAGGCCTCTGCTCGCGTTCTCTGTGAATGAAAAAATACCAGGGTGCCCATCTAAACACATTTCTGTAGAATCCGCCTCCACCTTCGTTACCTTGATACTGCTGGGGTTTTTTCGTTGCGTTTCGGTGGATAGAATTCTATAAAACAATCTAACTGATTATATATGGGGCACCCTCTTTTACCTTTAAACGGGTGAATCCTTTTTTCAATCAATAGAGATTTATCCCGCCCTATTGCAGCAATTAAATGCGTTTTGAAGGAAGTACTGCTTACTAATTCTACTTTTTAAAGGCTGAAAACTCATATGATTTGTGTTCAAATTCTTGTCTTAATCCATTCCTATCCTCCAACTGCATTCCTACTAACTATTTTAGATCTTTATTCATCGTGATGCAGTGAAAAAAATCAGGAAAGCCTCTGTTTCAATCATTTCCCACAGGAGTTTTCCTGAAAGACTGCAGTAGACTCTGCAAAACCACCGCGAACTCTGTCCTTGATACTACCAGAGAATAACTAATAAAGTGGCGAGATTGGAAGCTAGACCTGCAATTAGTTCCTCTATTTCCTTTATTAGAGTGGCGCTCAAGATGTATTTGTTTTAATCTCTGCCCTTGAGGTTAACGGAAAAGCAGTGTATCAGGCTTTCAAGTCAATGTGAGTTATTAGAGCCACATCACAGCTATTTACACATGGCTTCAGACCGTAGAGTAGACACGGTTCTCATGTCATATGGATCTGGGCATTGGTTCTGAGACCTCAAGGCTCAGCTAGATTTATAATGTTTGGTTCTGACCCATTAAGGAAACTCAATATGCAGTCGTATTCCTTATCCGTTCAAATATTTGAATGGCCCAAAAGCCAGTTTAGCCTGACGTGAATATGGGTTGGTCCAACCATCTTAAAACACGTTGCAATGCGTGATTTGATGGACACTTGTCTCTCTCTCTGCAGGTGAACCAATTCAGACAGCTGTACTCCAAGGTGATCAATGACAAACACGACGACGTCATGGCCAAGTTCGGGGCCATCCTGGCCCAGGGCATTCTGGATGCGGGTGAGTCTCCAGATAGAGTCAATAGAGGTTCCCCGGTTGAGGCACACGCATGCATATAAACAAACCTGTTGAAACTACAAGGCCTGAATGCAGGCAGTAGCTGGAATCTGCTCCTTTTCCTGCGTACGTGTAGAAGCCCATGTGCTGTGCTAGAAAGCAGTCCATGCCTCAGAATACTTGTACTGCCAAGTGTACATAACAAAGTGCAAATACACTGTACTGGTCATTGTAATTTATTATATGTAATCAATGCACATGCATTTTCCCAAAAGGGGCGATATCATCAATCTTATCGGAGGAGTGACTTCTTCATCCTGCAGAGAGTTGTTCATTCCATTTTAGTCTTTTTGTTGTCAAGCAATTATTTGTTTCCCACTCGCTGACCAAGCATCATTCGCTGATGTGAACCTACCAAGATGACTCGCCAGGTCCAAAAACGCACATACCCACATGAACACACACGCGCACACCACCACATCACGGTCCTCCACCTCGTTCTGGCGTGCGACTGCCAAGAATGCATCTGATTGTCTTCCCCATCGAGCAGCTCGGACACTCCTTTCACCCCATGACCTCCACCATCACACACACACACACACACGCACACGCACACACGCACACACTCTCTCTGTCCGTTTGAACTTTGTGCCAAGGCTGGGGCTTAAACCACACTCAAATCAGTCGACGATCTCGACCTCCTCCCTCCTCCGGCAATAACAGGGCTGACTTCACTGCCGCTATATTAGCGTGTTTTTTTTTTTGGGGGGAGGGGGTTTCTGGGGGTACGGCAATTGTATTTAATGTGACAGGCGAAAGCCATTATGGAGCCGTTTACTGGTGTTCATTATCCACGATTCAGGTTTCAAGCCTCTCTCACACCTCCTTTCACACTAATCCCACTCCCTGTCTCTTGGTTCCTTCTGTCAGCCTGTGTTGTGTCCTTCCCCTTCCTTGGCGGGAGATAGAGGCCTAATGAACAATGAGAAAAATGGGATTCTGATTCTGTACTATCATGTGGGTTGCCGGTCGCTGCAGCTCAAACTCGGCCACATTCTTGTGTATCAAGCTCTTGACGAGATGCGCCGCTTCAATCCTGCATGCTGCAGTGTCTTTTATTTAGATCTTGTGTTCAGGCTTATTTCCAACCGTCTGCTAACTGTACACGTGTGCTGCCGTATAGGGGGGCCGCCAGGCACTATCATTGTTCCACTTTGTAGGTGTTGGCGTAGTCACACAGCACCTTCTAGGAAACGCCAGCCTCAAAGTCGTCGTCCCCCCCCCCCTCAGTGGAATGAAAATTGGTCCACTAACCTAAATGGAACCGACGGGGAGGGGGGGGGGGTTAGGCCGGTGTTTGCCTGGCCTCCCGCACCACTCGAAGGGCTCTCAACTCCTTCTCAAGTTGTGAAGAGACTCTCTTCATCACACCAAACCAGTAAATCCACAGAGTTTGTCTGTTTTATCGCCGGCCGGGACGGCCAAGACGGCTCAGGAGAACTTGGCTCGACGGATCACTTTGGTGACCGCAGGAAGGAGGAGCAAAGGGCAGAGGGGGGAGCTGTAGACGATTTATCTGCTATTGTTTTTCACTTTGGGAGGGTTTCTGTCAGCCCGGGACATGTCCCCTGAGGGGGGGTCCTCCCTAGTAACCTTCTGTTGGCTATATAGTCGATGGCCTCCCGTATGCCTCCTCCTCTTTCCTCCTCACTTCCCGTCGCTCCTACCAGCCCTCCTTCGAGCAGGTCAAAGGAGGTTGGACGAGCCATTAACGTCTGCTATCGTGGCGGGGGTCATCAAAATCTATTAACGGCCCTGCTAAGTAACCACGGTAACGGGAATGATGGAACGAGCCGCGATCTGGCGGAGTCCTCCCAGCGGTTGCCTCGTGTCACGGAGATGGAATGCTTTCTCCCCATTCCCCGCCTGGAGATAACAACTGGACCCCCGTTTTTCATTGCGGTTTCAAGTTGACTGGTGGAAGCGGTGGACAGCCAATCTCTGGGTGTTGATGGAGTGCACGTCCTTGGCGCGTTCTCCGTTTGTCATTTAAGAGACCGAAGAGGCCCCGGCCCACCCAGGGCAAAGCCTTGACCTTCTCGAGGCGCGCCCTGTCCTGATGACATCCCCCTATTAAATCCCAATTGCTGACGCCCAATACTGCTCCATTGTATTCTATGCTTTGGCAATGGGTGCCCAGCCAGCATGAGGATACACTCGGCATGATGCATTCAGCTACACTTTCCGTGAGCAGGCTTGCAGTTCAACTCTCCTGGCCTCTGACCTGCACATGGGTTTTTGAATTTGGTTGACATGGTGTGGGGTGGGCTTGGATTAGAGCTGAGAAGTATCGACGTCAATATCTCTGACGTCATGGACTCGGAAGTTGAAGGCGTATGATGCAGATAGGGATTCGCAACACTGGTGCCAATGGCAAAAATAGTTTTTCATCAGAGAGAGGCGGTAGGAACCATCCTCGGGATGTTGTAATGACAGCGACGGGCTGAACGACTAAGTTAAGCAGGAGCTGCCATCGTTTTAGACTCATTGCTTAACCCCTTTTCTCCTCTCCTATGCTTCAGGGGGCCGCAACGTGACCATCTCCCTGCAGTCCAGAACGGGCCACACCCACATGCCGTCTGTGGTGGGCTTACTGGTCTTCACCCAGTTCTGGTTCTGGTTCCCCCTGTCGCACTTCCTGTCGCTGGCCTTCACCCCCACCGCCATCATCGGCCTGAACAAGGACCTCAAGGTAGGGCTCGCACAGCGGACCCATGATGTGGAGAAGAGCGAGGGGAATAACCCAAGAGTTATTCACACGTGAACCTGCGAGATTCACACAAATCCTTCTGAACGCCAGCGACCCGCTGCCAAACCCACACTGATTTGCTGTGGATACTCCCATGTCGACACATTTTGGGAGAACCGCGGGGATCGTGTCGTTCCCACATCTGCCGTCTCGGTCAGCTGGGCCAAGCCAATTGCGTAACAATATCCAGGCTTTGTATGGTTTTTCTGGAATTGATTTGGATTAAGTCACAGGGGGGGGGGTGTGCTTCAGTTGAATGGGAGTCATAGCAACTGGACTTAAAAGGTCTGATGTAGCTCAGACAACGTTTACAAGCGGAGGAACGAGTGAAACTAAACCCAAACATCTATAGATAGCGCGCGCGTGTTCCTCGTGGAGCTTGAAAAAAATGGCCTCGGCCAAGGCGTGCATTTCGGTGTCATGACGAGTTATCTCCGGCGCAGCGCTTGCCCCTGACCTCATCGTCGTCAGGCATTCGTCTCTATAAAAAGTCTGGGCTGTGACGGCTCCACCCGGGCCAACGGCAGCCTGGCGCAGAGCCACCAAGCTGAAGGTACGCTGCTGCTGCCAGGGCCCCGAGAGCAAGGCATGAGGGGCTTAAGGAGACATTATACCACCGGACACACAGGAGGAACTGTTACATACGCGCACGCACCAACGTACACCCAACACGCACTGAACGACACACTGCGACCAACACACACCGACCCAGACACACACCCCATATTATTCATGTGCCCAGAAATAAAACTCGTTCTTTATTCTACTTTATAAGTGGTCGTCTCAACCTTTTTGATCTGCGAAAACAAAACTGCAGATATGCAGGCTGCAACTGTCAAAAATGGAGTGCTTTCAGTACCGACGCTTGTATTGTCTACCTCCCACACTTTATCGTTTAATTACTCTTAGAAGCTTCAGAAAAGCGACTTATTTCAGCCTAGTCATGAAAGCCTCTCCAGACACGGTGCAGATAATATTTAGAAATATTTGACATATTTCCTCCCTAAATCCGTGATGTACTGGCACAATTATAACACCAGCACGGTTGACATAGTAACGTCGTTAATAATTCGACAATGTTTTTCTCTAGTTTGGCACAACCTAGTCCATGCCTAAAAAGCGAAATGTGCCTGTAAATCCTGTAAATATGGATACGACGCCTGGACGAATTCAAATCCTGCACTGTTTATTTCAGAGTTGGAAAAATAAAATGAAAAGACCAGAAGAGTGGAAGAGCTTACTAATGTGGTCGCTCTCACTACCCCGGCGTTCCAGTACACCATAGAAGTGGGCCTTCTGCAACCACACGTCTCGAACATAGGGCTGTGTGTGTGTGTGTGTGTGTGTGTGTGTGTGTGTGTGTGTGGTGTGTGTGTGTGTGTGTGTGTGTGTGTGTGTGTGTGTGTGTGTGTGTGTGTGTGTGTGTGGTGTGTGGGGGTCCCCACCGGGAAAACTCCCCTCGCCGTCCCATGATCCACTGTTCTTTCCCCCATCCGTGACAGCCAAACTCTTAATGCCAACTACATAGCATTTCAATTGACTGTCACCGTGCAAACTATTTCATTTCCAGTTATTGTATTTTTATTTTGGTCTAATTATTTTGTGCCTAGTGTTCTACTTCATTTACAGCTATTATTATTCTAATGTTATTTGATTCTAATTATTTTCTTCCCACTTTGTGTATCTCTTGCACATTTTATTTTTTCTATTGCATCGTTAAAGGAGCCTAGAGACTCACCCTTTGAATTGCCAGCGACTGCTTTTGTAATGGTTGCGAATGTGACAACAAACCATCTTGAATCCTGGACCAACGGTCATACACGATTCCCCCCCCCACCCCTGATGCCGTCCCTCCTCCCTAACCCGGGTCTCTGCCTTGTCTCCCTGCATTAGATGCCCAAGGTGCAGTACCGCTCCAACTGTAAGCCATCCACGTTCGCCTACCCCCCTGCCCTGGAGGTGCCCAAGGAGAAGGAGAAGGAGAAGGTGAGCACCAGGTCTCCACTGGCCCCCCGGGGGCACTGGGCCGAGCACCAGACTCCACTGGACTCTGTTTGTTGTACTTACATGTGTCCGAGCAGACATGCCCCACGGTGTAGTGATGGTAGAGTAAATATTTGTATGTCCTTTTATTTTGTTATGTTTGGTGCCGCGTGCGAGTCATTTTTATTGAAATGGTATTTATTTACTCTTCCGGGGCTGGCAGTTCCTCTGGGGATTATTTGACAATTAAAGATTGCTTTCAGGCGTATGGCTGGGAGATGTTGTGTTCCGCTGTTTATCTGAGTTGAAGAGGATGTGAGCCTGGACTGTGGTGATTTGATTGATTTTAAAGGCTTGCATTGTGATAACTTCTTTGGTGTCTCTGTCTCTTTCCGTGTGTGTGTGTGTGTGTGTGTGTGCGCGTCTCTCTCTCTGTGTCCCTTTCTCTCCTTCCCTCTCTCGCCCTCTCTCTCTACCTCCCTCCCTCTCTGTGTCTCCCTCCCTCTCCCCCTCTCTGTGTCTCTCTCTTTCTCTATGCCAGGTCTCCACCGCTGTTCTCTCCATCACAGCCAAGGCCAAGAAGAAGGAGAAGGAGAAGGAGAAGAAGGAGGAAGAGAAGATGGAAGTGGTGAGTCTGAAACCCTAAACCCTCCTTGAGAAGCAGTCCTCCTTGCCTCTCCCGGGTTGGCTGCGGAGCTCTTGGAGCCGAGCGGGGAAGTCGATCATAAAGCCAGATAATAAACCCCGGGCAGACGTTTCACGTGTCACGGAAGCTGAACAAACAGACAGGTCCAGCGGGGCGTGAAGCGCTTTCAAGTCCCGGGCCGGCGCTCATACTTTCATAGGTTCTCCAATCCCATCATGGGTTTACTTAACGGAACATCATTCCGCACCATGACAGCGGGTAGAGTCAACAGATCGCAGTTACTGGGTCAGTGGAGTCCACCCGTCACCGGGGAATTAAACTCCAGTTTCACCGTACGCACGTTTAGAAATGGATACCGTGCAGCGAAAATGAAATTGGTTCTTCCAGTACTGTAATAGTTTTGGTTTCCCGTAGGGATAAAAGAGGTGCACTGGCAGAAGCTTGAGCGCATCGCAGTGACTAGAAGCAATCAATTGCGGCAATATTGAAATGGCTCACAAGTACCCGGAGGCTTAAGCTCGGCGGAAATAAACAATCCGTCGTTGACACGGATATCTTCTTTCACTCGCTGGCGTTTCTGGTGCCTGAGTGGCCAGATTTGAGCTCAATCCCTTGCATGGTTATTAAGCCTTCTTGGTCTGTGCTTTTTCGACATATGTTCTCTCACACACACCAACGCGCACATTTGACCTCTCCCGTATGTCCGCCTGGTCACCCCCAACCCCTGTATCCACAGATCAATATCGTGGTCCACTTGCTATCGGCTTTCACCGGGTTGTCCCGTTAGTATTTGTCACCTGTACGCTGCATTTGCCTTGGCAAGTCTCTCTTTCTCTCTCTACCTCTCTCTGCGGTCTTGAGAGGCCGGACTGCAGATGGGTCCGGTTCAAGGTCCTTGTCGTTCCAACACACATGCTGGGTTCATTGGGTGCGGAAGCCAGGTTCAGCTGATCTAGATGTAGCCTGAACGGATGCAGGCTCGATTGCATTATCCTTAATGAGGAGTTGTTTGTTTTAAGGATGGTTCAGTCGCTAATGTCTCGTGTATTGGGTGTTGTAGAGAGCTTGGTCCATAAGGCAGCTTAGTCTTGACTCACACGTCCCCCATTCACGTCGGGTTTACTGCAAATCACAGGAAAGGTCTGCGTCCCAACCCGAGATATTTACGGCCCTTAGCTCTCCCAATGGAAAACCAATGCGTCTGCTCAAAGGAGCGAGGTGATTCACAGCGCTGCCGTGAAAACATGGTATTGCAGAGGAGAGTGTGTCCCCGGGAAAGGGTTTCACGGTCTCGGCTTCAGCTGTCTTCCACATGCTGGCTCGTAATGACAGATTTGAAAAGCGTAGAAAAAAATAGGTATAAACTGTACTCGTTTACTTGTAAAATAAGATATTGACCCAAAGACAACTCTTGCAAGGGAAGGGTAAAAAAAACAAAACGTCCAGTTGACACCAGGAAGGAATGCCAGTCAGAGCGGCACCGACAGCACAGAGTAACGACACGCTGCCTCGGGAGAACCGGGCTGGTGGCGCAGCCATGTTGGGCCGGGCGCTGACGGGTGCGGTCTGTGTGCGTTTCTCGTGTTTCAGGAGGTCCAGGAGGCTGACAAGGAGAAGAAGGACGAGAAGAAGGACGACGAGAAGGAGAAGGAAAAGGAGAAGAGAAAGAGAAGGAGAAAGAGAAGGAAAAGGAGAAAGAGAAGGAGAAGGAGAAAGAGAAGAAGAAGGAGCCCGAGCCAAGCTTCCAGCTCCTGGAGAACCCAGCCAGGGTGATGCCGGCTCAGCTCAAAGTCCTGATCATGCCAGACACCTGCCGCTACCAGCCCTTCAAACCGGTACCACAAAACACTTCCATCTGCGCGTCCCTCTCAGCGCCCTTTGTATACCCCTGTCTCTCTTGTTTATGTGCGTTTGTCAATATATTTGTTTTGGAGTGTGGTTGGATTCTTTTTGTATTATATTTTTATAAACTTTATTTTCAGATATACATAAGATACAAAAAGTGAAAACACTAAACTGACAAATCCCCAACCTCCTCCTCCCTTTACAAAAATAAATTAAAACGACAAAAGGTCATACTGGATGGAGGTTCCTTAATGCCGATCCAAACTCGACCGTCAGCCCAGTTGGAGGGCTTTGGGTTCACCGGGGGAAACGTGCCAGAAGTGGCGCCCGCCGGGAACTCGCCTCTCATTGGTCGTCTGTCTCCCCCCCCCCCCAGCTGCATACGGGCGGCATCATCATCATGAAGACACCAGTGAGGAGGAAGAGGAGGAGCTGGTGGAGCCCGTCTCCGCCCACGGACCCAAGATCGAAGAGGAGGAACAGGAGCCCGAGGCCCCGGAGCCCTTCGAGTACATCGACGAGTAGGGCCAGCGCCGGAGTCCATGAAGGTACTGCGCTGGAGCCCGGCACGCACGCGCTGCACACGCTGCACACGCTGCACACGCTGCACACGCTACACACACGCACACACACACGCACGCACGCACGCACGCTGCACGCGCTGCACACAAACACACGTGCACGCTGCACGCGCTGCACACAAACACACGCGCACGCTGCACGCCTGCACACAAACACACGCGCACGCTGCACGCGCTGCACACAAACACACGCGCTGCACACCCACACACGCTGCGGACCCACACACGATGCACACACACCCATACACAGATAAGTATATCATGGGCTACATCATTCTACATCATTAGCCTGGGGTCTTCAGTCCATGCTGATTTCTTTCTGGCGATGGCTGTGTTTTGCAGCACTTTGAGCGGCCTACTCATGTATGAAACGGGCTCTGTGAACATAGTCTCGTATTGTTGGCTTCTGCGTGTACTCCAGTAAACCTCTGTGACTGCCCTGCGCCTATCTCCTCTTTAAGCCATCGTCATCTCTGTATTTAACGTCCGTCAAGACACGGTGACGGTAGAGAGAAGCTCTCCGGCTTCTGGCTCTCTTAAAGCTGCACCTTGTCACTTCTCTCCCTGCATTCTCTCTGAGACGCGTGTTCAGTGTCTAATGAATACAGCCACAGCGTCGGAGTCACCCAGGCAATGTCATCATCTCTGAATCACTTTTTGTCCGGGAATAAAAAAAAAAAGTGATGACTGCAGAATAAATATTTGTAGGTTTAATAATCTGCCTCAGCAAAAAGGGGAGTATCGTATTGCATGATTGGGTCATGAAGCTAACCTTGCTAGCGAGCTGGGCTCTGTTGTTCACGCATGTTAGCTCTAGCCTGCCCCCCCCCCTTCCCCGGCGGGACCTAGCCCCGTCTGATCCATCGCTCATTTGGGGAATGTAAACGGAGGCTTCTCCATCCAGACGGCAGCTCCCAGGGCACGGCCACCTGCTGCACTTAGCGCTGTTAGGTCTGCATCAGCTGGGAGCTAACCTCCCATGGAGCCTTTAGTGACGAGACGGATGAGGTGTCGACTTCCAAATTAGGTCTTGCTTACGCCGTACGTCTTGCCTTTATTAAATGCAGGAGCTCCGAGGCGAATTAAACAATTGAGACTCGGCTTGTTGTAAAACACACGGTGCGGGTGTTTATTTCTTATAAAGCACTTGCCGAGTATATCTGCGGTGCCAACAAGGATCAACGGGGGGTAGAGTAGACCAAGAGATACTGCAACGTTTCCAGTGTTTACCTAGAGGCTGGTTGGTTTACAGGCGGTGGAAGGCTGTGCCATCTAGACCCCGGTTCGACTGCGTCTAGATAAAACGGAGATGGAGTGTGGCTGCATCTGCCGTACACGTGCACCTCCAAGATGCGCATCTTCAGCTCTATTCAGATCCGACTTGACTTCCTCCACTCAGTATGCAAATACCCACCCACCCACCCACCCATTTTAATCAAAACCGCTTCCCCCACCAGCTCTGCTCCAAACAAGTTGGCTGGCTTGCTGGAGATGGGGTTTTGACTGATTCGGTTGCACTGAAATGTGGCCACAACCCACCTTTTTCATATGTATAGCAAGAAACCCATTTAGTGGGTCAAAGAGCAGAACCACCCGTCTGTGGCGCTGGGTGAAATGTCCCTCATCCAGGCTGTTATTGTGAAGGAAAGGAACTCACTCCTTTTCCTCTCCGTTTCTCAGGTGGTGTTCCCATGTGTCCGATGACGGGAGAGGCCAGCATGTGTACCCTTAACCCCCCCTCTGTTCTCCTCGGTTCATCCTCCATACACCACCACCACCACCACCACCACCACCCCTACCACCACCACCACCACCACCACCAACAACATTTCCTCCTCTTTTACACGTTCCTTCTTCGTCCTGTTCTGCTTAGTCGGGCAGGGAACATTTTACATTATGTTGCGCAAAAATGGTTTAATTTTCTGTCACTGCAATAAAAAATATCTTTATTGGACATTTCTTTGTTTTTTTTTTATTAACCCTTCTTATGCATCGAGGTGGATAGAAGCATATGATTAACACGTTGTAGATGGTAGAAGTTTGCCTGTTGGTTACTCAGCATCTTGTTTCAAACTTATAAGATATGATTAACACGTTGTAGATGGTAGAAGTTTGCCTGTTGGTTACTCAGCATCTTGTTTCAAACTTAAATATAACCGAATTGTCGTCAAGAACCAGTGCTTTACTCTTACTACTACTCTTACTCTGGGGTGGAATACATGGCATTTGCACTAAATTCAAATTTCATGAACCTAGACCACAGAGTCCTGATGAGAGTAGGTGGCCTAGAAGGAGAAGTTACGAAACCAAAGATGGACCAAGGACAATACCTTTTATACCCTTTCAAAAATAAATTGAACAAAACAACGTTTCTATCTACAAATACAGGCCACTGTCAGGTTTGAACCGTATACTGAAAAGAAACCTCAGCGCTTGTCAATGAGCCTTCTCCTCAGCCTGTCTCTGGCTGAGATCATCACCTCTTTCTCTTCAGGGGCCAAGATATGTTCAGGAGTACGGTCTTCAATTTATTATAATCAAAAGTTAATAACTGCACTTACATCTGTGCGCTCAGAGCTAGTTTTTTTAATTTATTTTTTTGGTTCATATTGTTCCTGGAAAAAAAAGGTTCTCTGAATGTGAGGATATTTGTATCACACTATAAATCTGGTAATCTACTGTGCCATTTGGTAACGTCTCCTCCCCATTCATCAAATATTATGTACATTATGGTTAGACATCGCTCACAACTCTTGCCTCGCCCAATATTATTCATGGAGGAATGTAAAACAAGATGGTTCCCCTGCAAACCTCTTAAACATTCCTCAACCTTTCTTCACGGCGGAGCAGATAGGCTGGGAATGCGCTGAGGAAAAGGATGCGTTGGCTTACACTGCGCTGAAGTGCATGTTGATGTCAGCCCATCATTCATGATTACCTCTCACCAGCTGAATATTACGTCCAGTGGAGCTGAATGGATCGCTCTACACTGTAGTGGGGGTCTATAAAATGTGCCAAGTGTCAACGCTGCAGACAACCTTCCTGAGTCACGGCACTTTCCTACCCTTGCAGTAACTGTGCTCACACGTGTAGCCCAGTCCCGTCCATCCACACATACACAGAGAACCCTTTTGGCAGGTCGAGATGTTTAGTTCCCAGTGTCCCCGCTCCCACACAGTTCGTAATGCTTCTTTCTGTCAGAGCGAGATGAGAGATTGACCAAAACCCTGACTTAACTTCCCGTACGTCTTAATTCAGCGGCGACCTCGATGGGCCTGCGGTCTGGGCTCGTTGTTAGCCGCGTGTGCAGCTTCTGAATCATAGTCCATAAGAATGTACGTTTTTTCCAAAGACAATTTTTACTCTTTTTTTTTTTTTTTTTTTTTTTTTCCCATTCATCTTATTCAAAATGTCTCAAGCGTATTTTTAAGGAGGTGGTTTTATTACCTTCTCACCTACTTTTTTTTTTTTTAAAGCTGTCCCACTTTTGGGCCAAGACTGAATCAGGAGCCATAATCAATCCGACCAATCAGAACTAAAGATACTACGCATTAAAGGCTGAATCAAATCCAGGAGAAATGTATGATTTAGTTTTTCAAGAATCCCTTTTATTCTACATTCTTTCATGAGAATTGATCTAAGAAGATATATGAGGATTCTTCAAATATATTTTGGTGAATACAAGTTTTTTGTAACTTTTTAAGTAAATTAATCTTAGGGAAAAAGCAGCCGTAATTTTTTTGTTCTTGGGATACTTTGTTGAACCTGCTCTTTTTCCGTTTATTCAAAAGCAGGCTGGTTAACAGTACTGCTGTTTACCTTATCTATAATTATTTATTGATTCAACATGTCTTGTTATTCCGGAGTATATTTAGCCAATTTGCATTGTTAAGTGACAAGTTCAAGCTACTTTAAACGGGTCTGTTTATTTACATTTGCATTATGCTCATTAGAGTCTAGGATGAGTTGACTGAGAATACTTCTACGTGACCACGTCGGCTGTTACAGGAGCAGAACTGGGTTGACCTTTGTGATGCTCTGTTCAACTTCGGCTTTTTAGGAAGTCACAAACCAAGTAGTCAGCCCCCATAACCCTAATCGTTTGGGATCTACATATCCATACAAGGCGAACCCCCCCCCCCCCCCACCAAAAAAAAGATCCCTCTTGTTTGTCCAGCGAGGCACACTGACGGCTTCAGACCGGCGGTAGACTATATCCCTCACCGTCTGTCAGTGAACCAGCGGGCCGGTTTATAGGGGGAAAAAGTGGAAGGTGGTATGGGGGGGGGGGGGGGGAGGATGGGGGCTGAGGTGGCGGTGTTGAAGGCGCGGGCTGACAGATGGGAGAACGGTTCCGTGTGTGCCGTTGCCCGTGTGGTCTATGGAACCAACAAAGAGCGAGTTAGCGCCGATGAAAGAACCGCAGTTCAGCCGCTCTGTTGATGTTGTGCTTGAGCAGCAAACAGGCCAGACGATCCAGGCTGATGTTGACCAGGGCAGGCTGTCCGGACTGTCTGCCCCAGACTTGTTTTTTTATCCCTTTCAGTTGAGGGTTATGGACCATCGAGTGATGTGTTTGCAGGGTCGTGATGGAGCTCTGGCCCGGGCCAGAGCTTTCTTCCTTCCCTTGACTGGAGTTCACATGACACAGAGACAGGGTAATTGTGCTTTTTGGGGCCCCCGCTTTCTTTCAGACCTTAATGTGTTTCCTGCTCTTCCCCAGCCTCCCCAAAAGGTAGAGGACCTCCCAAGTGGGACGCTATTTACTTTATTTTCAAAGCAAAAATAAAGTCTTCCCAAAGGCAGATTTCATGCATATACCTCTTTTAACATTCAAACATTAATGTTTTCATGAATGGAACGCACAAAAAGACGATAGTGTTTGGACAAGGTGGTGAAGTGGCTCTTAAGACATAACATACATTCCACCATTGGTCAGATGGTTGGCCAGACACTTGAGGCTTACGGGAACAGCCTGGTCCATACTCTTGTTTTGAATATGAATACCAAGAAGGTATGTATGAGGTGAGTGTTGCTCTTTTTGAAATCATGCTTGGTTTCAAAAAGCTGTTGGGCAAAACGTTTCCTCAACGATCTGCAAAATGTACTCGTGCTCTTACTAAACACGGTAATATCCGTTGTTTTTTGGAAGGATGATTCATTATTTTCCAAGGTTTGGTCAGCCTCATCATTTTCGAGTTGTGAATGTGGCTGGTTGAATGTACAGTAACATATTTTGGATGTAGGTTTTGTTTAACACGTTGGTTTGGTGAAGGAGAAATCCGTGTTATTGAGAAACACAACTCTTTGGTCGGGTAAATTGGCTTGAATTTGAATGAAGATTGGCTGCTCACACGCAAGGTCGCTCTCCCATGTTCGGTGGGCTGGGATTAGCTCTGATTGCGGTCCTCCTCTGAAACATAAGCAGCAGCTCTTTCTCAGTAGCGCTGAGGGTGCAGCCTACAAGGAGAGGGGACAGGGAGAGGGGAAGAACGAGGATGTTCTACAGTCAGGGACATAGCGTAGCCCCTCAGCAACAGCAGACATATAGTATTGTTAAAGAGCAGCATGGACTGAGCGGGTTGAGCCACCCGGCCCCCAACTACAGTCAACACAGTCCTCAGTGTGTGGTGACTGACATTCACCCTCAGTAGCTGCTCTACAAATACAGTAGAGAACGACAACAACGTGGGCCTGATGCATGTGTTGGAGAGAGCTGCTGCACACCTGTCTCTCTCTGCAGTCACTGGTGTACATCACTTGCCCCTTGCTCTGGACATGTAGAATTTGCACTCTAAGATTTAGAACCCTATTCCAACCCCCTGACTAAGCTCCTTTCCTCTGACGAATGATCATCTCCTTGAAGCCCTCTGTGCTCTCTGTCAGAGTGGTTGAATTCAAGTGAGGAGGAGTGAGAGAGTCGTCAGTGATGGGGAGCAGCTGAATGAGATAGAGTGAGGTCTTTCCCCCCTGCAAGCAGTCTTGGCTTAGTGGTTCACAGAGCTTAGAGGTGACATGTTCACATGCCAGAACTTCATGGGCCTCATTCAACTTTTTAGTCGGTTAACAATGAATATCCTCTTTCTTGTCTGAAGCGCTCTTGTGCAAGCACTACTTGTTCTTTAATTAGGCCTGAAAGCAACATCAGAAATCATGATTTCTCTTAAAAGAACATTCCAGAAGCATCAGGAGAGAATCGTCTTTCTCGGCTGTAGCCAAGACGTAACTCCCTGCCGGCCATGGACAGTAACTGACCCTTACGCAACGAAAGGCCAGAAACAGGAAGTGATCAATGGCGTATTAAACTAAAGAGCTGTCCAACAGAAACGCTGCCGTTAGCTGTCCCTAGAACAAGGCTCTGTGTTCCATGAGTCCAGGAACAGCTGGAGAGCAGACCCGGTTCTGTTGATGATGGGGGGGGGGGGGGGGGAGACCTGTCTCCTTGGAGGCCTATCTCCGGGAGATCCTCGCTCCTCAAAACATGAAACGTTCTCTCCTTGAAGGCGGACGGCTTTCAACACCGGCCCATTCTAGGGAAGCCGCGATGACGTAAATACCAGACATGGAATGAAGATCAAGACTGTTGTGTGTGTGTGTGTGTTGTGTTTTGGGGACACCATTTTAACACACCGACTCCCAACCCTCGGGGGTTGAGTCAGAATGCGGACAACACGAGAGCCAGTGCCTGTCTTCATTCATCATGTGCATTCAGAGCCAAACAGTTTGGATTCCACACACAATGCCTGTTCCAGAAGGTGAAACCAGAGCCCCTTGTGCAAGCAGCCGGCTACCACCACCACCACCACCCCTAGCTGCTCAGGTGTTTAAAGCCCCGCTAGCTCCTTCCAGATCCACCAGGTGGAGTGTAGCTTTCCTCTTCTTCCATCGGAAGTGTCTCAAAGTTATCAGCTGGTTCCCAGCTCAAATGAGATGGAGGGCTGCAGGTGGGTTTGCGGCATATTTTGACAGTTTTTGAGAACAATTGAGCAACATTGTTTGCCAGCAGAGCTTCATCCCTAGCGGAACTATAACGAGTAACTTGTACATATTGTACTGCCTTCTTCTTGGAATACTTCATAATTTATTAATATGAATATATAATATATATATATATATATATATATATATATATATATATATATATATATATATATATATATATATAGGCCCTATATATATATATTAATTTTTTAAATTGAAATAAGAGGAAAGAGGTCAATTAAATTGAGTTAGGAGCATGTCTTCCTCAATGCGACGGGGGAGAGCGCTCTGATCGGAGCGGCGGCTGCAGTCTGGAGCCGCTGGCAGGCGCAGTGTTCCGTGGCGGCAGTTGGATGCTGCGGTCCAGAGCGCCGCTCCTTAATGGACCGCGGCCTCTCACTGTTTTCTGCACATAGCGTTTTTATTGAGGAAAACCTCTCCAGCTGCGATCCTCCGTTTCTCTACAGGGGAGCGGACCACAGACTTCCTGGAACAAGCCCGGTGGCCGGTCCCCGGGGGCCCCTTGAGCCAGGTCATCGCCGCTTGACACGTTGCCTGCCGTGCGTTAGGTTTGGCAGTGGTGTCGTCTCTACGTGATACGCAGGTATACGCCGTATACCCACTAGGAACGCACCAGGATTTGCGTATGCGGTGAAAGCTATGCCTGCGTGCCCTCGACTGAGTTTTAGCTTCAGGGCTCTTTTTTGTGAATAGGCGGGAAGGCCTCAAAAGATGACGTCTAGTCAGTTATCTCAGCATCAAATATTTACAATAATCACTATTAAGTTTACGTGTGTAGTTACTTGTATGAATATAGCATACCTTTGAAAACCACTTCTTGTTCTTAATCTTTTGAGCAATTTGCAACATATAGGCCTACATCAACGTTACGATACAATCTTTCTGTAACTTAGATAATATAGGATGCTTTTATCCGCATTGTCTTATAAAACTGTGCGTATAAGTGCATACAGTATGGTTGCCCCTGGGGGAATATAGAACCCCTAACCCTGATAGTGCCGAGGTAGACAGGACATAACTGAAGCATAAAATTCCTGCCAAATGAAAGTCACATTCAAGTTATTCACACGGGAATATTTCCATATTTTCTTTTTCCACTTAGACTTTTTGTTGTGAAAAGGGTCTTGGAAGGTGCATACTTTATGTGTTAGCCAAAAACAACATTTAATAGTTCATGAACTGTATAACTAATTATATTTTTTCTCAATTTAAATGGAATTTTGTTTTTGCACTACATATATAAAATATTTTATAGTTTATATTCCAAATTAAATAACAGAAGGTTTGGCTTATAAGATAATGGAATATTTTCTGGAGTATAAACCTTTGGTTTAGAAAAGACTGAAGAGTCAGGTATGACAGAGATTAACTTTTTAACTAAAGTAACTAGCCCCTACCAGAAGCCTAATAATTCCTTTTGTGTACCAGGTCTAGTTCAATATAAGAGAAACAACTGGAAGACATAACAGCTGACACAAACGTGTGTGCTTGAATGCTTCACCACAAATGAACTCTTGTCACAATTAATGTTTTAAATGCTCATGTGCACAGTAGGGATAAGTGTATCTCTTAATCTTAAAACTCATAAACTGATATATAGATACACCAATTAGCCCATTTATTGGGAAGCGTGGGTCATAAAATGACCATTGTTTATTATCTATTGGCCAATAAAATTGGACATTAAGAGTTTGCCAGCATCTTTAAATGTTTTGCAAGAAAATCCAACACAATGATTGGTGCAGCCAGAACATTGGTAAATGTTCTGGCTGCCATCAGTTGGCAGATTTTGATTCTGTTATCCAGGGAATGGACAAAAGTAGCTTTTAATTAAACTTTTAATGAGTGAGTCGATTCTTTGTCTTAAATTTAAGTTGCAATTATAGTTTATATAAAACCACAGCTGCCAATGAAACCATATAATGTTTAAGAGGTTCACAATACGTACAAAAATACACACAGACAGATTCAGGGTTTATAATTAATCTTCATAATTTGGAGCATATGAATTAAAGTCTTAAGATATTACAGTTGAGATAAACATGTGCATTGATATAGACAGACAATACCAAATAAACTACAGATACTGGTTGATACAGAGGACAGCATTTACAATAGCCTTTTTTTAATGATTCCAGTACCAGTGCTTTTTCCTCCCTTCTCTTACGTGCTCAAAAGCATCTCTACAAAATGTACAATATCTTCTTAACCCCAGGATTCACTGGAAGATCAACTTCACTGCACACAAAATCATACTCCTGCCATTGACACAAGTCGAGACATTGAAAGCTCTATAAATTAAGTACAGACATATTTAACCTACAAAATAAATGTAATCAAAACTAAAATAATTTGCCATGTGGGTTTATCTGAAGATTCTGTTAGACTGGTGACTAAACGCTTTAAATCATAAGATCGAAACGTGACGACAATCATTAGATGTTCTGCGTGTCAACTCGGTCACATGTCTGATAAAATAATTCTCACAACTACCCAAAAAATAGAAGAATCTTAACTTCACAGGTTTAGCGTTTTAGTTGTTTTTTTTGAGATTATTGAGCTGCCACGTGATTTTCCACACCGCGAAAACCCCATCCCGTACAGAAAGTCAACACCCACAAATGATTCATTTTTCCATATGCTTTTAGCAATACTTTCCAGGCGTATGTTGGAGGAACCCACTTCAGTACCTAGAGCACGTACTGGATGCATCCGAGGACCATCAGTGTCTGGGATCGCTCCCCTCGCGGAATGAGCATCTCATTCCACGTCTCTATTGAATGAGCACAATCATCTTCCGATAACAGAAAGCATTTGGTTTGATAACGCAACCTCAGCTTGATTACCACAAGCTTCCACCACACCAGAGGAGGTGTGAAAAGAGTCAAATACAAAATCGTTCAGTGAAACATTTAGAAAAATAACTGAAGCGTATAATATATATATATAAAAGCGATGACTAAAATGACTTAAAAGAGGAGATTCCTTTTTTTTTTTTGTACAGTACAGACGAGACCCATGAATAAAACGTTGATATGATGACCGCATTGTTTCATACTAGTGGGGCAGTTGGTAAACATCAGTGGTTTTGGACGATTTGTCACAGATTTGTGCAAATACTCTACGTTATATAATTCCTCCGGTCCACACACATGCCGGCCAGAAGCCCATTCATCTCTCTGCCTCAAAAAAAATGATAAATGATACAGCATGTGGTCTTCTATGTGCCTCTCCAGCCAACTCTATTACATAGTGCAATGATTCAGCAAAGACAAATCATCGGTCTATTGGGCACATTCATCATTATATCACAAACCATCTAACCTAGGGTAAACTCATCCTCACACCATCGTCCGTATTGTTCCTGGGAAACGCCATCTGTGGATCATTCAGGAGTCCAACGTCCCTCCTCGACTGTGGGCGCGACGCGAGAGCCTTGAAGGAATCTGGCCGTCCGGAACACCGCCTTGAGTCAGTCCCATCGGACGGAGCTCCTGAAAGGCTGTGGACGCTCTACCATTCGTTTACAGAGTAGAGTAGAAAATAAAGATCCGAGAGGAAGGAGGCACTCTGCCCTCCTGGACTACACAAGCCGTGTGGACCCTCATGAGGTGAACTGCCGGTACTGTTCACAGTCGCCTTGAAGCCTTGAAGCGTTGGAACCTTGAAGCCTTGAGCCTGAAGGAAGAAACAAGATGACCGGCCACCTGTCGCCATTCGATAATGACGATGATGATGATGATGATGACGATGATGAGGAGGAGGAGGAGGGGGGGGGGGGGGTGTTCAGACCACCGCGGTGCTGTGTGGCTCGCAGCGAGCATGGCAGCCCCCCACTGCAGTTGGAGGCCGACGGGGGTGGCTACGGGCCGGGCCTGGGCGTGTTGTACTGCTCGTAGCGGTTGAGCAGCTCTGGGTCGTTGGAGGCCATCTGGGTGAAGTCCTGGAAAATATCCTGGTAAGTCTCATCACCTGCCAGGGGAAAATAAACACACGCTGTAAACAACTTGAAACCTCTCCTCAGAAGCACACAGGGGACCGCGCACGGGACCGAGAGCTACCACTACCGCACAAAACGCAAAACCTTGTGTTGTGTTTGTTAGCGATGCAGAGTGAATCACTGCCAATACAACAAGCAAAAGGATAGAGAGGGACTTTTCTGGAGCTCATTTCGACTAGGACACAGGCATGCTAGTATGCATTGTTCTTAACTGGGATTTAAAAAATACACTGCAGGGGACACCTCGAGTAACAAAACCACCCAGACATAGAATAAAAAGTCAATCGGTACTGTTTTGGCCTTGGGTTTTGCCATGGCAATCTTATCGTTGAAAAGGCCCCTGCTTTAGTAAGCATGCAGGTACACAGCATTAGTATGTGTGTCAGTAGTGCCGTGTGTCAGTGGTGGAGAAAGAAGGAAAAAGAAGGTTGGGCCATACCTCTCTTTGAGGGCCGCGGCATGGCTCGGAAACAAACAAAGAGAGAAACACAGACGGGGAGGAGAAGAGAGAACAGGACAAGCAGCCGGCAACGCTCGGAAGAAAACAAGCGTCAGAAAGCAGTTTGTTACCAGAGTCACTGAGTCAGAAAGGAAGACAAGGCGCACAGAGGGGAGAGTTTTTTGTTAACAACTGTATTATGTTTGTTTTTTTAAAGTGCAGCGTTGTTGTTTTTTTATGTACAAAACTACAGTTGCCTTGGCCATGGCTGGCGTGAATAAACAAAGAACGTAAGAGAAAATAAAAAGAAAGGCACACACTTTAAGGACAGGCGTGAGGAGAGAGGAGTGGTGCACCGGTCACAGGGTAGTGAGTGAGACAGAAGTGCGTTGTCGGTTAATTGAGTGTTATACTTAGAAAAAGGAAAAACAAACAAGTCCCGTTCTGTTGCAGAAGTAAACATGTGAAAACATGGACCCGATGTACAATGTCCTTCTCTTGCCACACACACAGTATCCAGTGGCTGTAAATGCTCAGGATTTAAAAAAAAACAAACAAAAAAAAAAACTGCCTTTGTTTAAAAGATGAAAACAAATAGTACAGCTCAGTTTTGGGGGCCTTCTGGTAACTTCACTTTTTATAAACTTCTTGCTCTTGCATCAGTACATGTTGCGTCACCCCCTTAATTCAGGTAAGACATCGCAACTTTAGTTCAATCGCCATCCCCCCACCCCCCACCCAAAACCAACATCCAGGCTCTTGAACGTCACTCATCAGGCTCAGCGTTCAGCTGATTGGGGGGGCTGATTGCGAGCCCGTCTCACAGAGGAAGACTAGGGATAGCTTGATTAGGGGAAGCAAGGCTAATCTTTCCATATGGAAAAAAACAAGGTGAAGAGGATCCTTCTGCAAAGCACACAGCGTCCCTGCCCGAACCCAGCTATCGTCGCTACCTGTTGGCCTTAAAGGTCCCCCATCGCTGGGCTCAAGCAGCCTACTATGCCCGTGTGTGTCAGAGTCTCGATTCATCATGTGACATGCTGTTTTGCCCAAGTGTCTTTTGAAAGACAAGCCAATCAAGCAGGTCCGATTGAGCAACATGTGTTGTGTATTGTTCTAGATTCAAATAGTTTATCCAAAAAAACGTAATGTTTATCCAATTGATTAATACAAATTAAATAAAGTTGGCTTGTAAACATCCACTTAAATAAGCAGTAAACTTTGGTTGTTATAAAACAATAAATATGGGACCTTTAAGGCACTAACGGTCAGAATAGTTCCCATTTCACATTAAAACGACCACATAACATACATGTTTATACGCAGACCCCCTGGTCTCTTCAACACTCGACAGATAGTGTCACAAGAGAGACTGGTACTTCTTCCTGAACATCATTTTACCGAATGGATAGCTGCCTACAGAATACAACATTTAACATTTGGTGAAAGATACTCCATTTAAACTAAAACTGTGTATTATTACGTTTCTTTCCACCGTGAAGACTTAACAATAAACCAGCTGTTTTGACCAATAGGCCCAGAGTGCACTTCAAATCATCTTCGGTAACAACAGAACATATAGGGAGTTTCACCAGCCCCCTCTTGTGGTCGATGTAGGTAAGTGCAAGAGCAACAGACGTCCAACTCATGTCGCCATTGACAAAGTACTTTGACCCAACACACATATTTGGGGCTGGTGCTAAAACTTCCTCTCCAAGTTCTGACAACATCAACATTACACATTTAGACCAGGGATACAATTACTAAGCATAGTGGTTAAATCAAAGTGCCTTTGTCCCAAATGAAACAACCAATGTGTTTAGGGGTACGGCTAATCGTAGGGTACAGGTGAAGGAATTAGGGGTTCATTCAGTCCGTAGTTCTTGAACGTTCTTGAATGTCTTTGTGAACCATTTAGTTACGTTTTTTCTTCGTAAAGCCACCAACCAATTCAGATAAAGGATTGCATAAACTATCAGGTTAATTCTCTCAAAGTCTCTACATGGCTAGAAATGACATTTTCTATTGCACTTAATGGAGGTGTCGGGACTTAAATGTGGACTTAAGTCTGACTCCTTCGTCAAAAAAAATAATGAAACCATGAAATTTTACAATTCTGGGTGACCTCATGCCTTTGGCCTATTAGCAGATACAACTTTTACCAGGCTGACTTAACAATCTCATACACAGCCCTCACAATGGATCAATACAACACGGTAACACACATAAGGACCCTTACAGGATGCAAACACACAACCTTCTGAACTCTCACTCTTGTGCAAAGTGTGTCACGAGACACACAGGAAATACATTGCCCCTGACATAGTCTCTCGCCCTCTCTGCCCTGACAGAATATAGATATACTGTATATACACGCAGTTTACAACGGTTATTTATGCTTATATGGTTTCTGGGATTATCAATACATATTCAGTAGTTTAAAATAGATCATATTTTTTTTTTCTCTCGTGACGACATCACTGGGGATTCGCATAGTTTTGGAGATATGATCGGTGCATCACAAAAAAAAAAAATTAAAACGTTAAACATGAGTTGCTGAAAATCGAACCGCACGACCACTTTAAAAGAAAGAAGAGCAGATATTTGCATAACTGTTGGAAGGGAATGTGCATAAATAAGTCTCTGAGGTCTGCAGATTGCATCGAGAGGGTGACATAACGTTCACGTCTTTAAAAATCATCTAAGTCATTCAATAGTAAGGAATATTGCCAGATAGACAGATGTACCCCCAGGAGGTTTTGGTGTCTCTGTTGGCAGTTAGCTGGTAACCTGGATAGTTTGCTTTTGAATGACATTATGACTTAACAGGTGACAGGTATTTGACGTCCCACACACAGCTCAAATTAACTGACAGCTCCTCTCCAATACTCTAACAGCCATGAGACGTAGTTCTCCAAACCATTGTTCATCCATTTTTCTCCCTTTTGTATAAAATATATTAATTCCATGTCTCTACCGTCATGGTTACTTGAGTACATTTTCTAATCTATCATCCAGGGTACAATTAATGCATTGTGCATTCATCCTCTCAACTACAAGAGGTTTCACTTTGAAAACAATGATTTGGGGATTTATTCTATCGTGATGAGGGGATGGCTTATCCCCTTGGCAACTTGAGCTGAGCCTGGCAACTGTCTCAAGTGCTAACACACACACACACACACACACACACACACACACACACACACACACACACACACACACACACACACACACCACACACACACACACACACACACACACACACACACACACACACACACACACACACACAGCCCAGCGTCATGCTGGTTGTGGCGTATGAGCCACAGGATGAAAACACACAGCAGAGGAGAGTGAGACCAGACCACAGTACAAACTCACTGTCTCGCTTTTCTAACCTTACAGCAGCAGCACATTGTAACAGCAGAACAGTTCTCTGTTTCATCATGAGTCGAATAATCTACTTATTAAAAGCCAGACACTAAAGACAGCAATTATCCATTCGGATTGGCTAAACATTGTGTCAACAACATTGGACTTTGGCCAATCAAATGCGATTGATGCCTCCTCTCTTTCTGGTTAGATTCTAGTGTTTGGGAGTTACACCCCCCACCCAAACACAAGAGGTTCACTCACCTCTGAAACATGTCTGTTGTGTTGTGACGTGTAGTATACGTGAGTGTGTGCATGTGTGTTTGCTTCAGATGCATGTGTGTGTGTGTGTGTGTGTGCATGTGTCTTATGTGTGCGGTTGCGCTCTTGCATGTGCGACGCCTAGGGTCGGTCGAGCTGCAGGCTAATGAACTCCTGCATGCACTTCCTGTACTGCATCTCGGTGGGGCTGTGGGAGGGGTATTGACCTGCGGGACTGTAGCCCTCAGCCTCTCGCATCTCCTCGTTCATCTTGGCCAGCCGCAGCCTGTGGGGGGGGGGGGGGGGAGCACAGTGTCGGTCACGATGACATGGGACTAGGTTCAACCATGGGCCAGTGGTTCCCAACCTAGGCTCCGCGCACCCTAAAGGGCTGTGTGAGCAGCGCCCAGGGGGAATCAAGTTTGCTTTGTTCCACCCAAACAAACCAAAAGAAAATTTAACAATTGAACTATTCCTACTCGTTGAATTTGTTGAATATCGGTTGAAAGATTAATATGATTTTCGCCTAAACCCTAAAGCCACCAAAATATTGATAATGATGCTAAAGGATCATTTAATGGCATAATGTTAGCTAAAAGCAAAACATTTGAAGTTTGATGGTACCGAAGAAGGGGTACCTGAGTGGTTGAGTGTGGGGGGGGGGTACTTAAGACTACAGACACACCTCATTCAAAATGAGTACATGAACACGGTGCTTACAGGGTGACGATGTCGGCGTTGGCGGCCTCCACGGCCATGGACAGAGGGGTCTTCTCCTCCATGTCTGCCGCGTTTTGATTGGCTCCTCGTTTCAGGAATAAACACACCTGTCTGGATTGAAGAAACACGAAGGGGTGGTCGGTCAATATAGTGGTAGAGTACGAGGCAGTTCATAGTCAGCATAGTAGCTATATAGAGCATAGTTATACTTCAAGTATACTCATTGTAAATTGTTACGTAACACAAAATACCCTTCATTACCGTTGAGTTATAAATACTATATTTATGAGTATTGTAGTAATTATTATTAGTAGTAATTATTAGGGTTAGGCTTATAGAAAGTTTACTGATTAGATTGGTTTTATGAACATGGATAATTGCTGGTCAGCGGTTTGGTTCCTAGTGAACCGTGTGAAGGGAGGGAGCGGGCATCTCTCACCCCGTGTGACCCAGGATGGTGGCGTGGTGGAGGGGTGCCCGCCCCTGGGCGTCCTGCTGGTTCACATTGGCCGCGTTCTGGAGCAGGAACTCACAGGTGACCAGCGACCCCTGCAGGCGAACAACAGTATTACCCCATTACAGTCTCCCAATGGAAATCAGCCCACGTGGATTTGGATTACCATGACCCAACATTAAAAGGAGCTTACACAAGT
Source organism: Melanogrammus aeglefinus (assembly GCA_900291075.1). NCBI lineage: Eukaryota > Metazoa > Chordata > Actinopteri > Gadiformes > Gadidae > Melanogrammus > Melanogrammus aeglefinus. The sequence goes on along the minus strand of OLKM01000982.1, from coordinate 109,790 downwards.
ATCTTTTTCAACCAAGCATGCAGGTGTTTCTCACGGCAATTCCTTTATGAGATATTGCGTCTGGATAAGACGAGGCTTCCAAATGCAAAATAGCACACTATAGTTGTAGAAAGTAACCTATTTAATGTGAGCATACATCCGTCTCCTATCTGGCAGAATGAGTTTACGGTTTCACAGAGACTTTTAACACAGTCTCACCCCCTCTCCGCAATGCTAAATTCCTTACAACAAAGGAGGGAGATGATAACCTAAAGGCCAGAGTCTCCTTGCATTCGTGGCCAACACGTGCAAACTCTTATTTGTTTGTGGCCGGCATTTAGGACCGGCAGTTATGAATGGTATGTATTGACCAGCGGATACTTAGCCCACCTCCTTTTATTGAATTAACTACTGGCCATTAGTGATAAAATACAGTGGGGCTAGATAATAAATAAGAAAGTAAATATAGAAACAGTGAAAAACAAGCAGATATTCCACAACATGTGAACTTTCTTTCAAAGTAAAAGCCTCCCTCAAGCCGTGGCTCACCCCCTGCACGGCCATGATGAGCGGAGTGCGCTTCTGGTCCTCCGGTGTTCACCCAGTTGACGGGGGCCCCGTGGGCCAGGGCCTCGGCCATGTCGGGCAGGCTGCGGGCCCCCGCCGCCCAGTACAGCTGCAGGCCCGCGCTGCAGTCCTTGGGCTCGTAGAACACCGGCTCCCTGCAGGGCGAGGCGGGGGGCAGCACCGCCGGCATGTCCATGGGAGGGCCCTCCGGGGTGGCTAATGGGGGGGGGGGGGGGAAGCACAGGAGGTCATCGTGAATGGGGAGTCACGCCCCCACAACCCTGGTGGGGCTAGGCCCCGCCCACTAGCACAATATAAGAAAACATCCCGATCACTTTTTCCTCAGATACTTTTTTGTTTGTTTTGGTTGGAGTTGCCGTGCCGACGGACACTCTCTTGCGTAAGCCACTCCCCCTGGTTAGAGTCTGATTTGGCGGGGGGGGGTGTAGCCAGGACGTTTGATTGACACGGTGAGCGTGTCAATCCTGTGAGTCTGTATTTCGGTAACCGATAAAAAATAAAAAACCTGTTGCTCACAGGTAACTTGTGTAGCAGCATGCGTTGGCAATTTGAGTCCACATTTAAAAACAGAACTTAGTACTTTAAAGGTGAAATTTGGATCAGGGTCAAAGAATCGTGCAAGTCTTGCAATGCAGACAGCCAATGCGATTTTGCCGTTTGGTCCAAGTGGCACTCGAACCCCCTAACCTCATTGGCAATGAACCATGCTCTATCAGTTGAGCTAGACAGGCCAGTGTAGAGGAACTATATCACACGGCTTGCATCCAGAAGGTAAAACATTGTTACTAATATCTGTCATTAATATTCTGGAGCTACGAGTACACTTGAGAGTCATACTACAACAGTTTACGCTTCTGAGCAGATGGGACATCCGAACAGTGCTGTTGCTTATCTGGTTCATCACGTGCATTACAACACAAACATGAACCCTGATTACTCTGGGTTCAGTTTAATCCTCAAAACGGGTCCATCAACACAAAGCTATTGATCAATTCGTCCCCGAGACGTCCGTGTGAGTGTTTGGTGAGAGCGTGCCAACCTGTGTCTGCCGGGCTGTTAGTAGAGGGTGTGTCAGCCAGCATCTCCCTGCTGCCATCTGCGCTGTTCTGAATGCCGCTGTCTGCACTTCTGACTGTGAAACAACAACAACACAACAGCCCCGGTCACTACCGGCAAGACGTGTTCTGGAGAAAGCAAGCTCTAAAAAAAAAAATATTAGGAACACCTTTTGTTTAATATTTTCGTGTCACCACAGGCAAGTGATTTAGTTTAAGTCTGTTTTGTTTTTGTTTTTGTTCAGCTTGTGCTTTTGTTGCGTCGGGTCTTTAAGGGCTGATTATGGTTCCACGTTGACACAACGCAAGGGGGTTTACGGAGCCATTATGTATTGCGGACCCTCCTCGCGTCCACCGCATGGGCCTGACATGCGCCTCCCAAAAATGGTAACCTTGCGGAGGCGCAAGGTTAGCAACAAACAGCAGCAAGGGCTGTGATTGGTCCGCTCACTCAAACCCGACGCAGAACCAAAACAGGTCCACGACTGCGTCGAAGCGTCTGCGTGCTCATTGCGTATGCGTCGACGTGGAACCATAATCAGCTTTTCAGCCGCCAGTTTCGGATCTTTCTCCCAATTTCGGACTCTGTAACCCGGTTACATCAGAGCGTTCCTAATATTCTGAACCGAGCGTCACCCCGTGTCAAACCCCAAACCCTTCACCGCCTCTTCAGCAGCTGAGGCAGGTTCCCTGCAAAGCACCAAACGGATGACACAACAACAGCCCGGACGACCGCACATGAACCACGATGAATGAGGTGAGACCACCCCCGGAGCAGAGCGGATGGTACGCTCCACACTGGGACCGACACGGGAGGGAATGGCCCATCGGAGGTCCTGACAGGAAGGAGGGGTGGGTTTGGATGGGATGTTAGTCGACAGCCCCGAGCAGTGAGTGAAAATGGAAAGATGAGCGAGGAAGAGGAGGATGATGAGGAAGAGACAGAGGAGTAGGGGTGGGGGGGAGGGGGTCGAAACATCAAGCTTTCAGTACTTACTGTTCCTCAGCTTGGAGGAAGTGTCAAAGTAGGAGAATAGCGAGTCGAGTTCGTCGGCACAGAAGAGAGAGTCACGACGGCCACTGGCTCCAACTACGCAAAGGACGGGGGAGGACGGGGGGAGGTCGGGGGTCAAAGGGCCGAGGGGGTGAGGTACAGGTGTTGGGGGGGGGTTAGAGGAAGGCAGGGATGAGGGGGTTAGACGGAAAGCGCAGGGCAGCCAGAGAACAGAGAGAGGTAGAAGATGAAGGATAGAGAGAGAGAGAGAGAGAGAGAGAGAGAGAGAGAGAGAGAGTAGAGAGAGAGAGTAGAGAGAGAGTAAGAGTAGAGAGAGAGAGAGAGAGAGAGAGAGAGTGAGAGAGAGAGAGAGAAGAGAGAGAGGTGAAGCACAGGAAGTTAGACTAGCAGCTCAGCTCTACTCAAGGAGACATAAAGCATGAGGCTACAGGAGACAGAGAGGGTGTTGCGATGTTCTTTTGAATAAAAGTAACATCTCCATTACAACAACCGTTTCCTGAATGGAAACCAGGGACATCAGTCCTCTTTACTTCTGAGGACCATCAACGTGTGTGTGTGTGTGCGTGTCTTGCGAATGGTCGACTGAAACAATAGCATAGGGAATCAACCATGTGTGAAAAACACAATAACACATTGGCAGGCCTCAATTCCATCTCTTGTGTGTGTCTGTTTTGACATTTTCCAGTAGTGGTTGTTGTTGTTTTTCCACTTTTGTATTTCATTTAAAAAGCCAAAGGGCTTTTAAGTGCAAGACTCAGCTTCATAATAATAGCAATTATGCTAATAATACATCTAGCAACTGAAGCATAAAACCACACAACAAACAACTAAGAGTCACTCTAAAGTGAGTCGGGTTCCAACTGTACAGGATGTTTACCGGCTACAAATAAGAAGCTGAAAAAGAACAACTACCAACCTGCCCACCCATTCTCCAGGCTCGACCCTTGGACCCCTGACCAAGACGACGTCAAGGTTTCTAGAAACCGCCGTCGGGTCGGCCTCTCAACCCCTCACACCCGGCTCCAGATCAGCCTTCATCTCTAGCCCACGTGAACTGACCTGACTTTCCAGAGGTGTTGGAGGCCGGCCTCAGCTTGGGGGTGGGGGGAGGCGGCCGGGGGGGCAGGTGGTCGTTGCTGCTGCTCAGCCTCTTCTCCTGCTTGCTGAGGGACACCACCTTGGTGCGGAGCTCCTCGTCCGACGGCCGCCGCACGAACCGCCGGTCCACGTACTTGGCCTTGATGTAAGGCCTCGATGTCCTGCCTGCGGACGGGGGGTCGGTTACAGAGCTTTCTCTTGGACCGCGCTGAGCTTCCTGCTGCGACACCGTCCATTTCCCGTTAGGGATTTAAGAAACTGCTCTTATCTTTTTAGGTATGCTGAGTGTATCCTCTCCATGAACCTCTCCCTCATGTGCAAGAGACAGAATTTAATTTAATCCTATTGTGCCACAGAGAGCTATTGGAATTCATTGAATTCCCTCTCTTACAATGGGCTTAACACTGGATTCCTCTACTTATTGTATTACTGCACACACAGGCAATAGAGATTATAATTTTATGTAAAAGATGATTTATGTAAATATGAATATATTTCTATTACTTATTCTCCTGTACTTCTTGCAGTGCCTGCATTTTATCTTTTTACATGACGAATTCCCTATATTTTCTATTCCGGAAATTAAGATTCTATCCCTATTGAACTCTATTTAATTTGATATGTCTCTTTCAAAGTAAAAGCACCCCTGTTCAGAGCTGAGTGAATGAAAACAACCAACATAGTCTTGGCTCAGTCTAGTAGAAGCGGCCTGAGGTGGAAGTGGTGGAGGGGGTTTACCTGGGGTCTCCTGGCTGTGGTTTCCGGGCAACCAGCTCCTCTCTACGAGCCTCGAAGATACCGTTGACCACCTGATTCCCTAGTCCACACATCACCTGGAAGCGCACAGGAACAGAGAGAGACGAAACGCATGAAAACCCGTGAATCTTTGAGTGACGGGTGTCAGAATCTGTGTCAGAACCCCCCCCCCCCCCCTCCTGACCCACTGGTGTCCCCCACCTTGAGCAGCTCAGGCTCCCAGGTGTCCAGAGTCAGAGACCGCACCTTGGAGAAATGGACCCCAAGGCTCCTGCAGAAACAAACGTTCGATGGAGGACAGAAAATATGGTTTTATTTTGTTTTCCCTTTTATCCCCGTCACGCAAGAGGCTGCAATTCCACTTTTTGACCACCAGGTGGAAATCATGCTCCATTAGATTAGATAAACTTTAACGTCTGTTTACACACAAATTTGTCTTGCATTAAACAATCCTCAATCCTCATAGCAAGACATAAAAACAGCACATACAAACATTTACACAACATTTAAGAGCCCATGAGTCCATACACACAGATAAGGGTTCTCACAGTCCAATAAATTAAAGGCCATAGATGTCTCTGGGGTGTGTAAAGTGATATTGGTAGTGTGCAGTGTGTTTGCATGTGAGATGTATGTGGATTCTGTTTTTATACACGTAAGAGTTTAGCAAAATCAAGAAACTACACAGAAGGAATTAAATGAAGGGTAGCATTCAAATGAAGAGTACCCTGTCTATCTCCATAATTAAGATTCACAATGGCCCGTTACAGCACCAGGTGTACCATGTACTATGGGGCCGTACCTGTGGATGCCGGAGCACTGGATGCAGAGCGTGATGCCCAGGTTGATGCTGGCCCAGCGGGGGTCCGGCTGCCCGCAGTCACAGCAGCAGGAGTTCCCGGGGATGGTGAGCACCTTCTGCAGGGCGCTCTCCCCCTTCAGGGGCTTCTCCTTGGGCTCGCCTCCCGGAGTCCAGGCTCCCCGTGGACGTGGACGCCTTCCTGTCCAGCTTCTGGAGAACGGGGAACACGTCGGTCAGTCCGTCCATCCAGAGAGCTGGACCCATGTAGCCAGATTGTTTCCTATTGTATTGTCACGTTGTCGGTGGGTGGGTGAGTGAGTGAGGGAGTGTTAGAGAGTGAGTGAGTGATTTAGAGAGTGAGTGAGTGAATGAGTGAGTTAGAGAGTGAGTGAGTGAGTTAGAGAGTGAGTTAGAGAGTGAGTGATTGAGTAAGTTAGAGAGTGAGTGAGTAAGTTAGAGAGTGAGTGAGTGAGTAAGTTAGAGAGTGAGTAAGTTAGAGAGTGAGTGAGTTAGAGAGTGAGTGAGTTAGAGAGTGAGTTAGAGAGTGAGTGAGTTAGAGAGTGAGTGAGTTAGAGAGTGAGTGAGTGAGTTAGAGAGTGAGTGAGTTAGAGAGTAAGTGAGTGAGAGAGTGAGTTGAGAGAGTGAGTTAGAGAGTGAGTGAGTGAGTGAGTGTGTGCGTGAGGGCGTGCGTGCGTGAGGGTGTGTGTGAGGGCGTGAGGGAGTGAGGGTGTGTGTGATTGCGTGAGGGAGTGAGGGTGTGAGTGTCACCTCTTCCTCGTCTCCTCTCTCGCGGAAGGCGGTGGCGATGCTGTTCTGGACCGCCTTGATCCAGGCCTGCCTCAGTTTCTCAGAGTCCGCCTGCATCATACAGCTCCTGCACACAAACAAACACATTAACACACCTCACTTAATCGCTGCGGAAGTACCTCAAATACTACCTCACATGTGTGGTCATTTTTCTGGGTGGGTATTCCCGAGCGTCGTGGGTGTATGCACATTTGTGTCTATTTATAGGTGTGTGTGTGTGTGTGTGTGTGTGTGTATACACCTGTGTGTGTGCACTGACATGTGTGTGTACTAACGTGTGTGTGTACTCACGTGTGTGTGTGTGTGTGTGTGTGTGTATACACCTGTGTGTGTGTGTGTACTCACTTAGTGGGGGACACCACCTCGAAGCAGAAGCGCCGCTCCACGTCCTCGCAGTGCTTCACCGTGCAGAGCCTCAGGTCCTCCACCACCACGGTGGGGTTGTCCTGGGGACCGGGTACCCAGCGTTAGTGACACACACACACACACACACAACACACACACACACACCACACCACACACACACACACACACACACAGTCACACACACACACACACACACACACACACACACACACACCACACACACACACACACAGGGGGAAGAGGTCCTACCTTGAACTTCTTCTGGTAGACTAGCTGGTTGTTCTGGATAGAGAACCATCGCCTGAATCATAAGGTAGAATAAAAACATGTACTTTAGTTATGTCCCCCACACAATGGACTGCATGGACTGCATTTATATAGCGCTTTTCTAACCATTGGCCACTCAAAGCGCTTTACAATATTGCCTCACATTCACCATTCACGCACACATTCACACACCGACGGCGGAGTCAACCATGCAAGGCAACAGCCAGCTCGTCAGGAGCAGTTAGGGTTAGGTGCCTTGCTCAAGGACACCTCGACACTCAGCTAGGAGGAGCCGAACTTATCGGAACCAGCAAGTTGTTCAGGTTGCACAACCAACCCCTGTACCTACTGAGATAATGACACGCCCTAGAGATAGGCACAATACGGCATCGTCACATTCTTTAGGTAACCAGAATAGATGCTGTTCTGCTCGACGGCCGAGATACTTCAGTTACAGTTAATTCATGTTCTCCAACGGAAATGTAGAAAGATGACGCAGACCACGGCTAGTTCCATCCCACACGGGGGAAAGGTTTCAGGGGCTAGGTGTTCAAATATCCGACTAGGAGGGTCAGGGTTAATCACCCGTAGTAGGAATGATGAAAGGGAGTAAGGCGCCCATTACTCATTGAGGGAGAGGACTGGGTCAGTGTTACAGGGCCTCAGACAACGTGCCGATGCCGACGGGACCGGCTGCGCTGTGTCCTCACCTGTTCCATGTTTTGAAAGCATTGCTGGCTCTTTTGAACAGGTATCCCTCCATGGCGATGCCCTTCTCTGCGTCAACATTGTACTCCAGCTTGGTGTCGTCATTCGAGAAGTCCTGAGAGAGAGACAGACAAGAGACAGAGAGACAGAGACAGAGACAGAGACAGAGAGGAGAGAGAGAGAGAGAGAGAGACAGAGACAGAGAGAGAGAGAGAGAGAGAGAGAGAGAGACAGAGAGAGAGAGAGAGACAGACGAGAGAGAGAGACAGACAAGAGACAGACAAGAGACAGAGACAGAGTCAGAGAGAGACAAAGAAAGAAAGAGACAGAGAAAGAAAGAGAAAGAAAGAGAAAGAAAAAGAAAGAGATAGAGAAAGAAAGAGACAGAAATAAAGAGAAAGAGAAAGAAAGAGACAGAGAAATAAACGAGAAGAAAGAAAAAGATAAAGAAATGGAAGAAAGAAGGAAACAGATTAAAAGAGAAAAAACAAAGATAGATACCGAGGAAAGAACAAGTAAGAGAGAGAGGAGTAAGAGGAGGGAGAGACATGGGAGAGATATTACTAAATATGAATGTAGGTTAATGGATGTTTATCTCTGTTGCTAGCAGGCCTGCCTTAGGCAGAAAGGGATGGGAGGGGGGGCGGCAGGGGATGGACGATGTGACTCTGCACTTAAAATATAGAGTCATAACAGGCTCTTAACACAGTGACCTTGAGCTGCACTGCTGCCCCTGCATCCCCCCCATCACAGGAGTCAAGAGGGGACACAGGCAGAGCCAGCCGGCCAACACACCATGACTTCCATCCAGGGAAACGCGTTCACTGAGCAGGGATGGCTTTTATAAATACACCCTGTTAAAGTCTACAGAGCAGCGTAAGGGAATGCTCCATGCACACACACACAAATACACGTTTGCAAAATGGAGGCAAGGATCCCTCAACTTATTGTCTTGGATGTGTACAACCAATACAGCCTGGTAAGGGTCCCTTTACTTCGTGTCTTGGAATGAGTACAACCAATACCGCACCCAGGTTTATATGACGTCACTGGTCCCCTGGGGAAAATACTTCAACTAAAAGCAGGCGCTTCTGAGTAATAAAATGGAAGCCTTACTTTGAAGTCAGTCTCCATTTAACGTCACAACATCATATCCCTGGTACAGCACTAAAGACACACTCAGCCTGGCCACGGCTCATGCCAGTTAGTCACATGCTGCAGCCCCCGGGGCTATGGAAAGACCTACATTCTCCACAGTAAGACCTAGCCTTGCTGCCTTCTCCCCAGCTATTCTAATACTATTTTGTTCCGTCAACGTTTTTTTATCCAATTCGATTTTTTTTAGTGCAGCATATTCATCAAGCTGAAGTAAAAGAACAACCGTTTTCTTATGTTATTTATTTTACTCAAATGTATTAGCGTTAAATAAATACGTAGAGATTGAAGAGGATTTTTTCCACCGCACTATTTTCCGAATCTAACTTCACCAACTGATTTCGTTTCGTCACCAAATGAGGCGTCACTGGTCCACACACTTGCATCCCGACAAGCAGACTGTACCTGTAACGGTTTGGGGTTTGTTGGGCAGGCCTACTCTCTTCCTGTCCACTTTTTAAACCCTCCTGCTCACTCTTTCTTCCGGTGTCACTTTTCTTTGTCCCTCGCTCCTCTGACCTCCCTATCTGTTCCTCATCCACTCCCTCGGTTTTTTCCATCCCTCGCTCTGCTCCAGAGAGCAGAAACCAAACCCTCGGTTGTGTTGTCATCAGACCCCCCTGCTCATGCTCGTTAATAGCCTACCATCCCTAAAGCACCAACGGTATGGCTGTACGTGTGCGCGCGTGCGCATGTGTGTGTGTGTGCGCATGTGTGTGTGTGCGTGCGTCAGCCCCAGTAAGCTCACGTTTCCCAAACCTGGGTGCCACCCTTGACAACCAATCCTAGCTCCTGGTGTGTCTGTTTATTTTTCAAGAGTTTGCCAGCATCAGGGTATAGTCGTCCCCAAGCTTCTGGAAACATCCATGGCTTTTCCTGGCTCACGTGATGGATCCAATTACCTAGTCTCCCAGTGAAACCAAAGCGCTCCCTGCCTCTCTGGTACAGGAAGTGACAGCTACTACTGAGCTTCTGATGCTAACGCTAGAACTAGAACAGATGATTTCGGTTTTGAACAATTTGTGTTCTTCAACAAAATTTGTGCCACAATTACTTCCACTGAGTTTACCGCCTAGAGACTCCATTCAAATTGGAATAATTGGGCAGCTTGTATTGGAGTCAACTGCTACAACTGTTCTATAGACACAATGTTGTAGATACGTTTAAAATATTCAACTTTATTTTTAAAATTTAAGTCACTGGGCAGACTTCAGACTTCACAACTCGGTCAATTTTCAACCTTTAAACCAAACATTTAGCAAAACAACATAATTTTGATCTTATGACGATCTAAACAGATTTCCAATATCTTTTATACTTGTACAAGGCATGGGGTAATGGTAATAAATGCTACACTGAAAGCTGAGCCTCCACAGATTCCTACATTATAAGCCTTATCATTTTTTGACCTTAAATCTACAAACCAGATGGAAACAAATTCCCAAGCTGCAACCATAAATGTCTTACCTTTGTTACCTTACTTTCAAATTAACCCTTAAAATGTCACAAACCATTTAAAGCCAGCAATACAGTTTAGCGTCAGCCTTTCAACAGCCAGGATTCACACAGCAATTCCTTCAGAAATGGCATTTTCTAGTAAACATTTGATATTTATTGTATATTTGACCCAGCTTTGATCTGACTAATGAATCTAACCAAAACAATAAATCCCAGATAACATTTCTTATAATACTGTTAACATTTCCTCTTGCAATGAAGGCAGATTTACTCCTCAATTGTAAATCTTCACACCGATATTTCAAGACTCTTCAAGCGCAGTAAACACCCATAACCAAGGATAATGAGGTTGTTTTATCTCTGCAGGCAATAATTTCCTGTTTACTTCCTAGTGAGAGGAAATTCCAGATATTCTTGGAATAAACATTACGATAAGTCTACGTCATGTTTTTAAATCTGGATTTCCAGTCGAGGTTGTACAAGGTGGACTATTTCATTCTGTGTAAGGGCAATGCCTAGTTCAGATCCCTCAAGTCTTTCAGAAATATACGTCAGAAGGGACCCGACATAATCACAACACACTCAAGGGCAAAAACATATGTTTCGAGTTATATAATGCACATTGGACACAAAGACGCACACAGCGGCATGCATTCATTATAACTGCTGTGCAACATGCCACACACACACGCACACACACACCCACCCACATACACGCACACACACGAACGGTGCTGGCAGCAGCGGAAGGGCAACCATGAAGCTGTCTAATTCAGGCAAAAAAGTGCAATATTAATTTCAGATACGATTTATAGGCAACTTGTTCTGACAAGTGTCTCAGGAAACCAAATTCTCCTTTGGCTTTTAAACACAAGGACGGAAGGGACAAAGAGGACGGACTTCAGAAGGAAGTGTTATTGGGGAGATAGTGGCTGATTTAGCGCGGTATCCTGGCGACAGTTCCACTGTGACTGGAGCTGCAGAGTCCCTTAGCGTGAATGTCATTAGCCCTGACCGTTCCAGGGCTGCGCTTTAAGCCTGTCGACCTGCAACTCAACCAGAGGGTGAAGGAACAAAGTCTCCGTTCGAAAATTAAAAATAGATGTCAAATAAAAAGGGATAAAGCATCCACTATGCCACCCCAGAAGAGACATAAAGACTCGTATTCAAACTAAAAACTAACAAATCTTCAAATCTCAAAAAAAGGCAAGGAAGAGCGGGAGATGAGACACATTAAGGAAGATCTTCTCCGTTCAAAGGGTGTCATTATTGGTGAGCATCCCAGCGAACCAAACAACAAGGACTGTGTGTTAAAAAACCCAAGACTTGAATTATTGGTCAACAACAACAAAAACAACAACAAATCCCAAACAACCATTGAAATCCATGCCATTGAACCGGAACACATTTCCCACCCATGGCGTTTCAGCGGTGAGCCGAAACACGCCAAAATGTGCATCGGTCTGAACACACACTGCACACAACACGGGTGTAGTCACACAATGGGTGGAGGGCGGGGGGGAGCGATGAGCTCTGGGGGTCAGAGATGACGGGGCTACTGTACGTACAGACGTGGTCCAAGCACAGAACCTGCGTCCGTCAGGTAAAGTCTCTGTCGTTTCCTGAAGACGTTGTACGAGTACACACACGCACGACGATGGGACAGATAGAAGGACAGAGAAAAGGCACAAAAGAAGAATGTACGTGTTCCTTACAGCAGGGCATCAGGAGTTGTGGAGATAGCATAGCGAGACTATGCTACTTTCTATGACGAGTGGTCATAGAACACAATGTAAAGCTGGACCTACGGTTTTATCTATGAATGCAAACATACAACTTTGTAGCTAATATCAGTATATTCACTATCGTCACACACGCACCAAAAGAAACAATGCATTAAAAAACAGTATTTGTATTGCACTCACCAGATACCAAACATAGTGGAAGCGGCTGAATATCCTCATCTTTTTAGCAACTGGCCTACATGCATGTGTGTGTGTGTGTGTGTGTGTGTGTGAGCAGCAGGTGAAGCTAACGAGCATTAGCTTCTGCTAAACGTCCCTGCTCACTGTAGCATCTCACTGAGAGACACCGTTAGCCTCAGCAAACCGGCTCCTCTTCCGACCAAGCATTCCTCTCGTCGTGTGTGCCAGTGTGTGTGTGTGCGCAAATTTCGTCCTCGTCATCGTCCAACCTAGCCCATCCTCCAATACGCACACACACAGTAAATCACCCCCGTCCCCCCGTGTGTGTGCTGTGTGTGTGTGTGTGTGTGTGTGTGTGTGTGTGTGTGTGTGTGTGTGTGTGTGTGTGTGTGTGTGTGTGTGTGTGTGTGTGTGTGTGTGTGTGTGTGTGTGTGTGTGTGTGTGTGTGTCTCACAGCAGGGTTAGGTTAACTAAACATCAAACATTTATAGTGACTTTAGTTTAAGGAGGCTCTCTCCCGTGCCTGTTCCTAGCATTACTACAGCTATGGGCCTGCCCCTACAGCCATGAATAAACCAACAGAATAAACTCACGACTACTATTCCCAGCTGCTCATCTGCCCCGAAACCTCAGATAAACGTCGGATTGAATGGTGCACGGGTCATGACCCATAAGGCATAAGGCATTCTCCTCCAGACCGTTGAGGATCTGTTCTCCGTCGTGTTGGAACCATTCCCCTCCTTGTGTTTTATATACGTTCGGACAGATTCAGCACCAGAACGCCTGGAGCTGTAACGCACCCCGACAGTTCTCTGCTCGCTGGGGACAGAGCTACCAGAGCTCAAGAGATTCACCCAGGCGGACAAGAGCGAAACTGAACATGAATACACACCATTCATTAGCTCCAGTGCCATTGAACAAGACACTAACCCCATTACCAGCATCCTTACTGTACACTGCTCTGTAACAGTGTGTGAGCTATCTATATGGTCACAATGAATGTACCACACATTAATCCTGCACACATAACGTCCTCTCCATGGTAATAAATAGGATGTCTATTCCTGTGTGTTCCTTCAAAGCCCTAAATACCCAAACCACACACACGAGTGCCCTAGGGCTGAAGGATGCAGACGGAGAAAAGAGCAGAAAAAAAAGACATCACAGGTCAAACGGCCCCTTGAGGCATGCCGCAACATTGCATGGTGAGCCATCGATCGGTTGATGTAGGTTAAATGTAAGGTGTTAGTGCACAGAAACCCAGTGCACAGAAACCCATGTGCTCCGACAGCAAATCGGCAGGAGAATATGATTCTTCCCAATCATAACCTGAACGGGACGATCCTGGTGCAATGAGCTGTGTGAAATGCCTCCACCGACAGCGTTCATGGTATGAACGACCTTCCGGGCTGACAGCATTTTGAAGCAATGCAAAGCCAGGGATAACACATCCAACACACGACAAGCCCCGGCACGCTGGAGGCAGGAAGCGATCTGCTTAGCTCGGCAAAGGGGGTGACACACACACACACACACACACACACACACACACAGCAAGAGGACCGCCATCGTCGTTCAAGGTGGAGAACGCGGCACTCGACACGGGACAGGAGAGCGGTGGTGGTGGGGGGGGGGGGGGGGGGTTGAATAGGAGGAAAACGGGGCTTACCTGCAGAGCAGCCTGGAGAGGGCGCAGAGTGACAGAGGAAGGGAAGGAGAGAGCAGAGCTTTGGTTAGGGGCGCTGATGTACAGCACGCTACAGAGAGACATAAGGAGAGGCAAGGGGAGACAGAGCGAGAGTTGAAGGGGAGAACAAGCATGCGAGTCAGACAGTTTAAAAATAGCGTGTGGAGAAAGGGGGAGTGGGGGGGGGTGTGGGGGGAGGGGAGGAGCAGTGTGGGGAACTATGTGTTCAAGGACAAACAGTGGCGGGGATCAGGCACTGAGCATCTATGGACGGCAAGGGAGGGAGGGAGGAGAGGGGAGGAGGGAGGGAGGGAGGGAGGGGAGGGAGGGAGGGAGGGAGGGAAGGAGGGAGGATAGGATAGAGGGATGCTGTTTGGAAATGGGAGGAGACAGCGAAGGACAAGATAGAATAGAAAATAAAAACATAAGGATGGAAGAAAACAAGATGAGAAAAGAGAGGGAGGGAGGGGGGGGGGGGGCGATGGAACACAAGGAGACACCGAGAGCCAGTCACAGACAGACACACAGACCGACAGACGCCCAACATTACCCATATAGAGACGGGCCAATCGTACGCAGCCTTATAATAAAGATACTTTTCACCTCAATTTGAGAGAAAATACCCATTTCAACCATAGAGCGAGGGAGTTGACAGTCACCGACACCGTATTAGTGTCTTACGATGGGGACTGGACATGACTTGGGCGTCTGAAGTCCGGCCGCAGCTGGAACCCGTCTCCTTTGTTTTGGAGGCGTTGAACGCCACGCTTCCCGTGAAGCCGTCCATAACGTATGACTGCAGCGACTGAGATCACCCCCGCGGAGCACCGTATACCTCAGGAGCTCAGCGGTGTGCGTGCCACAGCCCCGCCCCTCCGCCCCCATTGGCCCTTTACACCCAGAGGTGCTGGAAGGGGGCCAATCCCTGATGAGATATGCAAACGATCCTATCCAATAGTCTCAAAAGGGAGTTCCCCTTGAGGAAGCATAACAGCCCAAACTTGGTAGTTTAACGAATAGTAGTTCAACAAATCTAATTGTATTACAGCTCCCTCAGTGTTTAAACGATAACTAAGGCCATGGACCGTTTCAGAGAGATTGTAGACGTCTGAAAGAAGTTATTTGCACGTGAAATGAGCTATACAATTTTCAGTTAACTTGACCACTCCACAGTGTGTCAGCTCATTGGAGCAAGTGTGACACGGATTCAACAGAGCTCTGCAGTTTAGCCCTGAGCCGTTTATGGGCCTTTTCTTGCCTTTTTCCGAGCTGTTGATCTCCAAGGACCTGGACTGGTGAGTCATACGACACAGTCCTGAGCAGAAAGGGGCCACGGGGTTGATCTGACACATGGTGAGAGCAAGATAAGATGGTCTGCCTCGAGGGGGGGACAGGGAGACGGTAAAGTAATATCAGAGCAGAGCCCTCTGGCTTTACTTTTAATGGCAGGGCCTGAGTGCAATCAGAGAGGCTTTGGGATGCGACCAAGGAGGTCAGAGAGTACCTGGATCCCCATTCTAGTCAATTCAAGTGTATGTAGTCTATTATCTGAAGTACGTGTGTGTGTGTGTGTATGTGTGTGTGTGTGTGTGTGTGTGTGTGTGTGTGTGTGTGTGTGTGTGTGTGTGTGTGTGTGTGTGTGTGTGTGTGTGTGTGTGTGTGTGTGTGTGTGTGTGTGTGTGTGTGTGTGTGTGTGTGTGTGTAGGTGTGCGTGTGTGTGTCGGTGTGTGTTTCAACTTCAATGGTTTTCTTTATTGAACAAGGTTTCGTTGAGAAGACTCAACATCATGTCCATTCCCAGTTTGCCCGTAATAGACAGTGCTCTCTTAAGGAAAAGATACAATAACAGGAAAGAGGATAGAATAAACATGTGTGTACCTTTTGCTGGATGGTCGAGTGCTTCTGTTCCATGTCTCTCTTGTCCTTGGCTGCATCCACCACCAGCTGATCCAACTGGAACACACACACAACATCCACTCATTAGCCAGAAGCCCCCCATAACCATCGTCCCAACCCATATAACCATGTGATCCCATCGACATACGAGCAGGCAAAACCCCCTGCCCTGGTTGACGGATTAACGCGCCAAGCCACCTGGTTGGATCCACATGCACGCGCTCCCCAAACAAACGGGGATATCATCCACATACATAGACACTCCCTTAATGATGTGGTTCTATCGACGTACATACAGAGCTACCCATAGGCTCGTATCGACATTCACACACACACACAAGTGTCCAGTATGAGTAAGAGTGGCAACTGTTATGTCATTTAACAACGGGGACGATTGAGTTGGACTGAATGGGGCCTTTCTCGGCTCTGTGTCTCAGCGCTCCGATAAACCACAGCCTTGTGAAACCATCCAGATACTGAGGTTTTTGATTGCGTTTCGCAGTGATTATCAGTCTGGTCTTGGCTCGGCTGTGATTTATTTTCAAATATGGGCGCGTCGTAGTTGTTAAGAGAACAACGGCCAATCAATAGTGAATTAGCGAATGCGCTTAGATGAAAAGCAAAAGCATAGTCCTCTGAGAAAATTCCAGATCTGTCTATTTCTTTCTTCTACTTTTATCGTCCCCAATCTATTTTTGGATTTAAAAAAAAAACGTTTTTTGTTCGCTCCGCAGATTGCTACACTTTCGCTATGTGGACTAGGCCCACATTAACAATGGAGACTATTTACATCCATCCGTTGGTAGATTCAAGCTATCAGCGCTATCCATTTGCAACAGAAAAAAGGAACCCTCCAAAATATCGTCTACCAGTGTGTTTCGGTGTGTGCGATATGCGTGGGGCCAATTTCATTTTTTGTATTTTTTTCAATTTGAGGAACAACCAGCCTATCGACCGGCTGGGATCAGCCCTTTTTGGCTTCAGATCCAAAATGGAGTCCGCTACCGGGGTCATGTCATGTGTGAAATTAGGTCTGGGGTGATTTATGCTTCTTCTACTCCTCTTCACTAGTACTATATGTTGTACAATCTCAGGGTCATCTTTTTTTTCTTCTTTTGAGCAGGAAAAGATTAACCCAAATAATATGGAGGGTCTCAGTGTGTGTGTGTGTGTGTGTGTGTGTGTGTGTGTGTGTGTGTGTGTGTGTGTGTGTGTGTGTGTGTGTGTGTGTGTGTGTGTGTGTGTGTGTGTGTGTGTGTGTGTGTGTGTGTGTGTGTGTGTGTGTGTGTTACAACTCTAGCGTGGCTGGTTTAATGGCTTGTATTACCACAGAGACCAACCTACAATAGCAGCTCCCCCAGATCCCTGCACAGATGGATGGCTATCTGGTGAAGGGTTGCTTTGTTTAGGGAGAAACACTGAGGAATACTAGAGAATATGGGTGGAGATGTTCAGATGTTTGGGCAAAAAAAACTCTCAAGGGCTGCTGAAGTGGAGGCCAGGCAGGGCGGCTGAAAAGAGTGTACTTGGAAGAGATAGCTTCAGGAAACTTCACTAGCGAAGATGTGCTAGTGACCTATCTGAGGATTGGTTAACCCCATCCTGTTTGACTAGTGAAGCTGTGAGGAGAAGGCAAAGCTAGCTCAGGTATCTAATCTCATTGCCTTTGATCGCCTGTATCAGGGCATTACAGATTGCAGAGATAAAGGTAAAAAGTCAACCTTGTTGACTGTTTCATGTTGTATTGATTACTAAATCATGGGTTTAAGCTTTGAACCTGTATTGTGGAGAGTTATTCCGTTCTGTAGATTTTACAGCGTTTGAGCGTTTAATGAAAAATGCACCATATAATAAACTGCATTATTATTGAGTCGGGGAAGAAACTACTTCTCTGAGAAGATTGTAAAATACCTGAGAAATTACAGAACACAGAGAGGCTGCAATTTTGTCTCATCGTCGCCGTTTAACTTTACTGAGATGGACATGAAGGAATAGCTTAACAACCCAAAGACATGTTGCTGATTAAAATTAAGTCCATAGAGTTATTATTGGAGGGTGTAGGCCTTTCAGCTTTGTCTTGTTTGTAGAGGTAGATGGCAGGTGTGTCCCGGTGCGTGCGTGCGTGTGCATGAATGCATGTGTGCTTGATAACATCAGGTGGGACATGTTTCTCCCCATAACAACATATCCACTCCTGTAGATTTAAGTGGCAGGAATGATGAGGTGCGTGAACAGCATGTGGGTGTAACAATACCCCCGTTAGATACATCTTGTTCACCTGGTGCCTCACTAACATCTTATCTGACAGCGACAGGGCTGAGAGGGAGATTACGACTTCAATTGCTTCATTGTTGGTGCAGAGTGCAATAGTCTGACTCAGTCCAACAAACCACGGGGTTAAATAGATAAATAAAGGACCCTGGAATCAGATGTGTCTGAGATGGGAACCTATGATTCATTCATTCATTTAAACTGAATTTTCAGATCGAAGGACATGATTAAATCGAGCACGACGTTCCGATCGGAGGATAAGATTGCGAAAGTATTTGTTTGAAGTTTCAAATGGATGGAAGTAATCTGTGGATGGCTTTAATAATTATCCGTGAAATCAGTTCCTGAGAATGCACCTTGTGTTGTTCTCCTGAAGTCAGGCAAAGTGTGGGATTTTTGTCTTGATGGGATTCGTTTTTATTGTGGTTGTGATTGTATTATTGCTCTGATCCTTATCCTGACCTTACACGACAATTTTTCATGCCAACAACGTAATGCATTAACCATCTACCTAATACTAATGCCTAAATAGTTCCTACCCCAAACTCAATCTATAATATATTGTAATACACAATATGTCGGGGTCAAATAATCGACCAATGTGTCATTAGGGTCAGCCATCACTTCCAGCTTAGAGCTCTACCATGCTTTTAAAGTAATATTGCTTAGTGCTCTGTTTCTAGTCTCACAAATCAATAGCATATTCAAAGTCTAATGGGAGAAGTATGGGTAAACTGGGCATTTCATTTTCTTTAATATTTGTTTCGACCAATCATATTGCCTGAGGTGGGGATCTGTAGGCATGTAATTTACCGTTTACGGCGAAACACAAACTTGGCCAGCAGTAGTTTGCTGTAAAAAAAGGCTCTGTAAAGATATATATTGTATTGGACCATTATAGAAAGGCACATATGGAAAATGTATCTTATAACAAAACTGGAAAAGAGGCAGTTTTTGTTTTTGTTTTGCCCAGGTTCTTTGCCGTCTCCCCCCAGAAGCTCTTCTGTAACATTTAAGGACTACTGGGTCTGAGATTGCACAGATTCCCTTCTTGTCTTAAACACAAATCAAAGTTTGGCTTGTTATCCGTTCCATTGGTGATCTTAACGTACAAAATAAACCACGCCTGTTCATTAAAAACACATAAACATAGCTATCAAAGTAAAGCTGGGAACAGGCACAAGTACTTAAAGCACAGCTGACAATCAACAGTTACAAGGCTGGCGGCTTAGGTAACCTCTCCCCCCTCTACCTGCGGCGGGGTCACACTTCACCTAAGTGTGATTAGCGCTCTATGCATGCAGTGTTGCATGCCGCTTATCAAACCTGTTGGCAGCTCTTCCACATCTCCCTGCACAGCCTCTCCACCTTTCTCAACTTCATGGCGGAGAGCGGAAAGGAAGAAAAAAAATCCACTTTGGGGCTTTCGAGTGGCCTTCCACGGCTCTGAACTGGGAGTGCCTTGTGGTTTCCCAGTGTGTGCAGTTTCACACGGTACACACTGCACTCTTCACACCGATGTCATGGGTGTCTGCTCCTCTGTCGCTCCCTCCGCTGTCAAAGCCTTTCTGTCGTTCCTCTCCTTTAGTGTTTTGGATGCTTCATCTTCGGAGTCACATGAATTCCACGCCTCGAGTCGACTATTTTAACCATTTCTCACAAGAGTCATTGGTCTCTCTCTCTCTCTCTCTCTCTCTCTCTCTCTCTCTCTCTCTCTCTCTCTCTCTCTCTCTCTCTCTCTCTCTCTCTCTCTCTCTCTCTCTCTCTCTCTCTCTCTCTCTCCTCTCCTCTCTCCTCTCTCTCTCTCTCTCTCTCTCTCTCTCTCTCTCTCTCTCTCTCTCTCTCTCTCTCTCTCTCATATATATATCTCTGGACGGGTTCTGGCGTCAGACAAGCCGCCGTACGGCATGAACCCACTCCAGAGACAGACGCCTCATGTTCCAGCCGCTCACTGGGCTGTAGGATTAGTCCTTTTTCCTTATCTACAGATCCGGCAGCAAGAACGTGGATCGTTATCCTCTTCAGAGTGGTTCGTTTCCTTCCTGAGGATCCCTAGAAAGTGCAGGTCTCGGACTCGATGGGTTATGAACGGCAGCTTCTTTTCCTCGTCCTGTTGCTCTTACGAGACGTCTTTTTTTTAGATCATTTGTAGAAGAATGTTTCGTTCTACTCTCAAGGGCATCTTGCTGGTTGTTGAGGCAATTCCCCCCAAAAATGCCCCTGATGTTTCACGCTTCAAAGCATCTGTTTTCTCCTCTTCCCTGAGATCCACACTTTTGGAGGACATCAGAAGAACTTGCACCAGAAATCCCCAAAAAGAGGAGGAAACGAAAGGGCTCAACTGGCATTAATCCCGGGAGGTATTCAAACCAGCTGATTCTCTCCTCGTTCGTCCGTAGCCCTTTTCTACCCAGCCACTTCATGCAATTTCCCGAGCGTTTTCCACCATCTCTCCCTCTTTCCCAAAATCCTGCGCACTCTCTGCCTCCTCAAGCACCGTTAGCTACGCGTTGGGAATCTCTCCCTCTCTTCCTCCCTCTCCCTCTCCCTCTCTCTCTCCCTCCCCTTCCTCATTCCTGCTCATGCTGCTCCTCCGAGGATCTGATAATGATCCCTCTCAGGAACGCTGCGATGGCAGTGCTGCCATGGTCACGTTCCGGCCTGCTGCAGGAGAGCCTCGCCCCCCCCCCCCCCCGGGCCACACAGGAGGCTCCGAGGTTTAGGCATAAGGTAAGGTATACTGAGTAAAAGGTATATGCTTCTACCTTATGCACGGTATACGTGTTAAGTGAACACGCACACTGTATACGTTAAGTATACGCACACACTCACAGTATATATAAGTTTACACACCCGTACACACAGTTTAAGTTAAGTACACACAAACGCGCACACATGCATATGTGTACACCTTTGTAATGCTTGTGTATATTCTGTACACTTGCATTGCGCACGCACGCACGCAAAACACACACACACACACGCACACACACACACACACACACACACACACACACACACACACACACACACACACACACACACACACACACACACACACACACACACACCCCCCCCCCAAATGGCAGAACACAGACAAACAAACACTGAAGGGGTGTGGAGGTTGGGGAACAAAGTCCCGCAGGAACCCGCTGTTAGTTTCGACTCACTTTGAGCAATGACGCAAGAGGAATACACAGTCAACTTAATGCTCCAACTTCATTCAATAGAGCTGCTGATGGAATCAAATGGTTTTGCAAAAACCTTGAATGTCTTGAATGTAACCACAAATTTCCATCTTTAAACCAGATCGCCATTTTGATACAATTCTACATTACTTGAGAGAGCGTGCATGTGTGTGTTCATGTGTGTGTGTGTGCGCGCGCGCGCGTGTGCGCGTGAGTGTGTGTGTGTCTGTCATTGTGTGTGTGTGAGCGCATGCGTGGTCCTACCTGCCCTCCCAGCTGCTTCATCAGGGGTTGCAGTTCGCTGAAGAGGTCATAGCCCTGATGGAAGAAGGTCAGGTGGGCGTACATGAAGGTCAGCATCTGCAGGGGAAGAACTAGCGTCAGTACGAGCCTCTACCCAAGGACCCTGGGACTCGGACTGTGTAAAGGGTGCCCGTCAGAAGAGCCTTTACCGATTTGAGGATTTCCGATCTTCTCTTGGATTGTAGAACGTTGATCTAGAATAGAGAGATAAGGTGGAAAAATGTACTTTTAAATAGATCAATCACAAGGAAAGCAATTTACTTATATTAAATTTAAGAGTAGCGCTACATATATTTTATTGCACAACTATCGTAAACTCCAAACACATTACACTCAAAACTCAAATCCATCCATATGCCTAAAACAACATATCTATCATTATAACTTAAAATGGGAGAAAAACAGAGAAATCCTGACAACTGTGACATTGGCTGGGCCAAACATAGTTCCCCACATCGCCACCAGGGGGAGCCGACACATAAGTGAGGTGCCGCATGTTGAGCCACTAGTCTCCCAGACCATCTGCCCAACTGCACTGCACAACTATCTCCTGTGCCCCTGTGTCTGTGTGTGCGTGCGTGCGTGTGCGTGTGTGTCAGGACAGAGGGAGGCGGAGGATTTCGGTTATGCAGGTAGACAGGCATTGCTCAGAGTGTTGTAAACCTGTGTGTGTACAGAATAAGTGTGTGAGGATACGCACCAGAGAAACACAAGTACGTACGAATCCACGCACGCACACATGCACACGCATGCACACAGACACAGACGCATGCACACACACACACACACACACACAGACACACACACACACAGACACACACACACACACACACACACAGTATGCAAAGTGTGGCACTGGGCAATCAAAAGTCCCTTCTAAGTATTTTTGTCTCCATTTTAACTGGAGCTCACAGCCTCCTCCATATATCAAGCTCCCGCCTACCATCCAGGCTGTCACTATTTGCTCCACTCTGTGTAATTAAGGACAGAAAATGCCACGTAAACAATCTATAAATGCAATGAAAACTTAGACCTTTCTTTTTTCAGCAACGGTTCATAAGTAAACTACAGTCGCAGAGGTTTTTCGCCAGGACCTCAAAGTGCTGACGGGGTGTGAAACTTCATAGGTTGGCAGATTTCAATCGAGGAGGCAGAGTGACTTATGGATTTCCTATTGCGCGAGCAAACCGCTCAGAGACTGAGTCGATTTCTCAAACAAACAGAACTCCTTTTCGGGGAAGGAGGATTTCGAAAGAAACCGTTGCAAAAGGCAACTGTGTGATGTTGTGAAACTGCGTCTGTATAATATCTGCAAAATACGGAAGGATGAACATAGCTAATGGTCAGCTTCTCTTGGACAAACTTGGCAGCAGAGCGGTGGTAGGTGCCACTTTAGCCTTGTTATTCATGACAACAGCTGAATTTGCACCATTGTATTATCTTACCATGTATGCACTATCATTATCTGATGGAACAGCAATTTGGTCATTTCGATATACAACACTTGAAGTCATAATATAAATAATACAATGACTTCATTATACTAGAATATTGTGTGCATCTGAAAGGAATTTCAAGTATTTCTCACGTTCAAAAGTTATTTTAAATACAATTCATCAATTATCTCACAAAGTTTCTCACGACCTGTACCCCTAGACTGGGTACCCCCAGGCCGTTCTGCTGTGACTATAATTCGCCCTGCATCAGTGGCTGGAGAGGAGCTTTCACTGGAGCCAATCACTAAGCTGGCTTTTCCCCCTGGCGCGCTATTGGCTGGTTTAACACAATGACGACAGGGAAGCGACGGCACGCAGCCAATTGTGTACAGAGTCATTTGAACTAAGGCCCGTTGATCACGCCTCTTGTGCTGAAGAAAATGACAGCAGCTGCTGTCATTTTCTTCAGCACAAGAGGCAATAGCCAGGCTACTGAACCCCTGCTGTCTCTGCCAACCACTACAACCGCCAGATCCCCCCCATCACGCCCGGCCAAGGCGAGGGACTAAATCCCCGTCTTGGGCTGACCTGCGAAAACCCCTGAGCAACGGGTGCCGGGGGTCGGGTACCTGCAGGACGTAGTCGAGGACGATGTGGCGGAAGCACTTGCGCGTGGCGGTCAGGATGTTGGTGGCCTCCTCCACCTCGTGCTGCTTGTTGCGCGGGGCCTGGGCGTTCCTGGCCAGGGCGGCCTCTTTTTCCTCGCTCACCTTGTCAAAGTACTTCTTGGACTCCTTGAACTTACGCAGGTCTCTGGGGGGAGGAAACGGGAGGACACGGGTCATGAGTCACGAGGACCATGAGGATACAGAGTTTGTGTTGAAGAGTGTTTGGAGTGTGAGGCTTTAGTAGGGCCAGGTCATAAAACAAAATGGAGTAGATCCTCTGTGACGAGTGACAGATGCAGGACTGGATTGATTCAATACAAGCTTTTGTATTAAGACTTGTCAATGATTATTATTGTTAGATGAGTGAACACCATACCGAACCAAGAGCGTGTGTGCTGTACTGCTTCATAACCATGAGCCAAAGAAGAGTTCAAGAAGAATATGTCTTTAATATCCGCATTGCCAAAACTTGTGTGTCTCACTCAAGTTCAGAGGTGGCGGTTAAAGGAAAACAATGTTATCGCGGAAGTTGTTGAAAGAAAAAAAAAAAAAACGAACAAATGAGCCTTGGGAGAAGAAACGAGAAACCACAGGAAACCCTTGCGACCTCAATGCATCATATTTTTCACCTATTTCCCTGGAGTTTCTTCTTTCTATGAAACATAAACATGACTAGAACTACCAATGTTGACACAATTTTTCTGCAGGAAAACATAGGGTAACCATCAGTTAAGAGTGCCGTTCTTTCAGCGTCGCCCTGTATGGATATTCATCACACGCCAGTGCCAAGAGCTGGCCAATGATTTCCGTAAACTCCAACGTTCCCAGCATTCCCTGAACCTTAGCTCCCTGGGAGGCCTTAGTGCTAAGGGTCACCTTCAATATTGAAATGAATGAAATAAGAGGGAAATGTACCGACCAAAGCGCCAGGACTTTTAAAGGTGGATTTGTATAAGGTGTGACACACATTGGGTTATTAGACGGGTTCTCTATAGGAAAGCTACAGAAAATGCTGTATATATATATATGAGAGAGAAGAGAAATAAGAGATTTGGTCTCCCCATGTGGTTTATTGAATCCACATTTAAGATCATGATTAATATCAAATAGTCAAATCAATAAATGATTGAAGGTGGCTTTGTATTCAATTCTGATTAAAACTAACAGCGACTTTGATACGGTCAGTGGACATTATTTTGAGACACAAGAAAGAAATGTGAAGCAAAGCCACTCCTGAAGGCGATAGAAAAAGAAGTCTATCAAGCCCAGTCAACACACTTACTCCTTGACAAACGTTTGAAGCTGGGTCTTTATTGATCTCTGCGCCTGATCGAAGAGTATCTGTGAAGGGAGAGAGAAAGACGGACGGATTAGCCGATTCAATTGCCCCAACAAAAACACACAAAAAAGGAGCCTAGCGGCAAAATTAATTATCATCTTTCCTTCTGTAAACAGCAGCTGGGGTGGAGCTGATTCAGACTTTTAGGCTACTGCCTGTTCTGCAAAGTCAGCGCTCGGTTACTTACACGGCTCGCTTCTACTTCCTCTGGCCAAGTTCAGCATAGACAAATGGGTCCATATTTCCATAAACGCTTTGTGAATTCCCCCCTTAACGCACGCACGCACGTGCACACGCACACACACACACACACAGTGTGTGTGGTGGCTCTAGTTAACCTGCGTTTTTCCATGAGACCCAGCCTCCCGGAAAAAAGCAGCTGCCACATATAAACAAGGCCCCTGGAAAGATGTGCGCTGCGTTTGTCTTATAATTCCTAGACTCGGAGACGGATGACAGCGGGACGGGACCCAGACAATACGGCCAGTGTGGCGGGAATGGGCCCCGTCTTCTTGTGACACACGGCGCTCCGGATCATGTGCTTAGAGATCGCTGACATTGAAAACACACATGAAGCAGCTGATGTGGCCGGTCTGGTGAGTCATCGCTGCCTGGCCTCAAGAGTTTGGCTGAAGTGGGGGAGATGTCTTGTGGCTTCCACTGAGTTAAAGAAGTCTCTCTCTCCATGTACGCTCGTATGAGTCGTCAATAGTGACCCGTCCGAACGAATCGGTTCAGACCGATGAAGATCCGGACGCTGTGGTTGTTCGGCACCAGCCCAGATAATAATTCAACACAGATACACACATTGAGGTTGTGTCCTAGTAGGGCTGCATGTATCACTGGTCTTTTTTTTTTTCCGTTTGGGGGAGGATTGCTGGAATCAAAGCCAGTTGAATATATAAGTAAACTGTACCTAAAAAAAACATCTATCATTAACTCAGAACCTCTGCCCAGTGTGAAGAACTCACGGCGTCTAAACAGAGCTAGTCTGGGACGTTAATCAGATATCAAGGGGGCTCTCTGACTCCTCTCCCCCCACCCCCGGAATTAGTGGAGGGGTCAAGATGACCATCAGGAGGATGTGGGGACCGGGTAGAAACCCCCAGTGGAAGACAGAGGGTCAGAGTCCAGGTCCTGGGAGAGACTAGCGAAACAAGAGCATACTTCCACATAACGGTTATAAACCAGTGCACTGGTGTGGATTTAAGGGGCTTGTGTCTCTCTTTAGAGGAACACAACACTTTGTCAGACTGTGTGTAGAACTGGAAACCCGACACGACACAAGTATTTTGTGAGAAATAAAGTCGTCTCTTGGGTAGAGACGTGAGTGGTCCACAGAGCATTAGGCTGTGTTCACATCTGCTTGCGATCGTACCATAAGAGCCAGAATAAAAAGATGTGCTACATAAGAACAAAAACATACCCCTGCGTCACATGGATTTTTATAAAGGCGTGGGTTTGAAGACTTACTTGGGATTTTTGTGTTTGTTGGGTTTCTATAAAATCCCTGCAATTAACGGTGAGGAATCCTATGGTGTGCCTTGCTATTTCGCACAATGCATTGTTACATCCCCATTAAAGGTCTGCATGCAAACCATTTCATAGGGAGCTGCTGCCGTGTCATGTTCCTTGTGTGACCCACTTCGGAGAAGCAGGCGGCCAGCAACAAATATCTTGTGTTTTTTCAGCCAATGGGATGAAAGCCAGGGCTGGAGCAGCCAGGGTACTGAGTATCTCCTTTTTTTAGTACCACTGCATCGTCTTCGTCCTCTCTAACCTCTTAAGCTACAGCATCTGCTTCACTATACCTCCTTACTGGTCTGTGACTGTAAGCTAATGTCCCCCAGTATTTGACCCAGTTCTGAGGGCTGTTATGCTGGGACTGTGAACGGTGATTGAGGAAGTGGTTGGCAGCGACGAGCCGGTCATGGTGGTGATGTCCTACCGTGTGATAGTCGATCATCTCCGTCAGGCTCTCTGCAAACTTGGTGAGGCTGGACTGTGGAGTAGAGGGAATAAACACAAAACAATGACGATGATGATGAGGAGGAGGAGGAAAACACATGAACCGAAGATGAATAAGTCTCGATATGTATAATATTATTACATGATCCTTTCGGAAACAAGAAAACATACAAGTAAACATTCATTTTTGGAAAATATATACGTTGTGGATTGAAAGTATGCAAAGCATGCGACCCCGCCCGACCATTATTAACCATATGCGAGATGCTATGCTATGTTTTCACAACAATGGGAGCTATGGGGAAAGCGAATTCTCCGGTCTAAGCGTTGCCTGAAAGTAAGTATAAACTGGGGCTGAACTCCGGACCCAGCAGAGAGCCAGTGAAAGGAAGTACACAAAGCCAGAGGGGAAGTACCTCCCCCCCCCCTCTCGCACACACACACACCCCATGCAAACCCTTGTGTGAGAAAAAACAAAGCAATTCACAGTCCGGTTTCTACAAGGTCTGAAGAGGACGGACTCGAAGGGTTTCATTTGGAAACACAAACATTATCTCCAGCTACTCTGAAGATATCGAAGTATCAACGTTAACCTCAGTTAGTCCTTATTAATAAAGAATATATTCTACATGTGCTCTGACACAGAAAAAGAAAAACATGTCTGTTCGTTTCTACTTTCACAGATCTGGTCCAAGGGTTGCGTTTCCTCAGACCACAGCAAAACCCAGAAGAGAGCCGGGACAAACAAACTGAATAGTTAAAAGTCTAAACGGACATGGGATCACGGATGGACGGAGGTTGGTCTCAAAGTGTTAATTGAGTAATGCACGTCATCGTCACCTCGATGACCTCATCTTTGGTGGACTGCTGCGCCAGCTCCCGGATGCCGTTGACAAACTGTTTGTTGGCCGTGTTGTAGGCCTTCCCAGCGTCGATCATCCCAATACACAGCTTCACCAGCTGGACGGAGACCGGGAGAGAGACATGGTTTTAATGTGTGGCTTAGAGGGAAATACACAACGATAACACGTTTTATTAATAACAGTCATAAGATGGGGGGGGGGGGGGGGGAAGTGATGCACAATATACAGGAAAGGGAGAGAGATAGTCGCAAAGAGAGAGAGAGGCGAGAATTATAAATAGTTTCATAAAAAAATAAAAAATAGAAGAATGGACGATTGCCAAGGACAAAAACAGAGTGGGAGACAGAGCGAGACATAAAGAGGGAGAAACAGATACACTGATTGAAGACGAAGATAAAAACCGAGCAAAGTGAATAACATCTTAAAGCAATGCTCGCCAGGCCTCTGTCTCCAGGGCCGGTTTCATCTTACAACTCTGGACATCTGCTCCATCAGACTTAAAGCACCACACACACACACACACACACACACACACACACGGCAACACACACGGCAACACAGTGGGACCCGTAGCATGAGCTGGGCTGCCCAGGCTCAGCAGCTACCTACTCAATACTAATCCTGGAGGAGAAAGATCTGCTTAAAACCCCGTCTTTCCCTCTGACTCATCGGTGGCAGGGATAAAAGATGGTTACGTCAACACCAAAACAAACAAACCCTGGCAACGCCGTCCGTTCCCGGACGAGGAGGAGGAGGAGGAGGAGGAGGAGGAGGAGGAGGAGGGAGACGTTGCGTGTTGTGAACGGCAAAGCATCCACCTGGATTCATAGACGTATGATTGATATACCCATAGGCACACTGTTTGCCTGGGGATCAAATACTAGCCGGGGGACTGACGGTTCTTTAAAATGTTTAAGCATTGAACACAGTTCAGGGCATCTGCGCCCGTATTTGATTTAAATCTGAATACAGGCCCATATTCAAAACATGGGTTTCGGAAATGATGGTTTGAAGGGTTGACTACTAGCTTTGACATTTTGGACTCCCCAAGGAATACATACAATGCAATAACTAAGTGTGTTTACACTGTGTGGCTGTGTGTCGTGTGTTCCGGTCGGGTTGCATGAGGTGCACGTGAAGCGTGGGCCTGTGTGGGTAAGAATGGGATTGGGATTGTTTGTGTTCATTCTCTCCCGCCTCGTCGCTCCCTGAACAGCCTTGTGGTAGTCGGCGGCCCCACGCTACAAGACTTATAACCCACCTTCTCCATCCTGGTTTATGGTAGAACAATAGGACTTTTAATCATCGGCTTGATTAAAAGTGTGTCGTTTTAAGGTCTGGGGCGGAAGCCAAGGCAATAACGGCGGCTAGTTTCTTCTTGAACTCAAGGGCACACACGCGTGCACACACAAACGCGCACTCGCACACGGACACACACACAGGTGTTGCAGAACTAGAGAGGAAATGACGATGGAGCTGAGTCACGTTCAGCAGGACGTGACAGAGAGAGAGTGGCCAGGGGGATAACGGGGAGGACGGGTGACAGAGGGAGAGAGAGAGAGGCAGTGGTGGGTGGTGATAGAGGGAGAGGATGGATTGAGAAGAGAGAAGGGTGTGGCTGAAAAAGGGTGACTGAGATAGAGTGAGAGGATGAGGTATAGTACATCGTGAGAGTGAGGGTTAGACAGGGTGGAGAGGGTGACCGTAGGTATAGTACATTGCGAGGGTTAGACATAGTGAGAGGGTGAGGCACGGTACATTGTGAGGATGTTGGTAGGACAGAGTGAAATGGTGCGGTATGCTACAATGTGAGGGTTAGACACAGTGAGAGGGTGAGGTATGGTACATGTGACGGTGAGGGTAAGAGACAGTGAGAGGATGAGGTATGGTACATAGCGAGGGTGAGGGTGAGACATGGTGAGAGGGTGAGACTGAGGTTGAGATCATGTTGTTGATCATAGTTAAAGCAGATGGTACACACGCCCATGCACTGACATAGAGGCAGTTCCCCAAGCGGAGGCAGGTGTTATGTCGAGAACATAATACAGTAGCAAGCGGGAACGCTGGCGTCAATCTGCCAGCTGCAGTCAATGTCTAACAGTATCCTGCAGGTGGCCAGCTTTGGCTTGCCACGTATAGGCTTGATGTGTCTCTGCTAAACAGCTGGCCGACTACTGATGCATCTCTGTAATGTCTATTTGTTTTAGACTGTCATCAAGCAAATGGGGGATTTCGATTTCACAAAAATAAAGAGGTCTCTTTACTACCGTGACCGGAATCTAACGGATTTCCTGGACATACTCACTTTGTCAAGCTTGGATTCCAGCTCACACACATCCCCCTCCACTTCCTCTATGGTGGCTCTGGAAGGACAAAATAAAATACAGTTAAACTTTTCACAAAATGTTTTGCATCGATAAAACATTCAGTGAAAAGACAAGACACACTGAAGGGAAAATCCATGATATAACTTTTTATCACAGTAAATACAAGATTATGACATCAATCCCATAAAATTAATTCAGGAACATTGCACAGTCCCACACACTACTAAAGTGAAGGTATCCATGACACATGCATTAAGATGCAGCATGTGCACATTGAGATTGACACCTACACACAGACAGTAAAACAGGAAGCCAGCTTGAGAAGCAGTCATGGTTTGGCAGCTACACAGGGCCTCGCGTCAGATTTGACAAGTTTTGCCTGATGAGGCACATGGGCCAGCTTGGCGCTGCATGGGGGACCAAAGCCTACAGCCCGCACGCCAGAATACCACGGCAACGGAAGCTGGGCTCGACCCATCATAGCGGGATGCACCATTCATCTTTGAGAGTTACAGCTATGACGTGTGATCGAATGAAAGGACGACCAAGGAGCCAACAGTAACATACAATAATGACATGGAGGCATCGATCCTGTATATACACTACGTATGTTGGAATCATGCAACATGTATATGAACGCTTGTTTGCACTTGTTGCACACACACACACACACACACACACACACACACACACACACACACACACGTTCGTTGATGTGTAGAACATGTGGACATGGATTCAGGAGGCATCACCATCAAAATGTTCCATGTACGGCTGGTGATTTGTACGAGCTGTTCTGCTATTGGAGCTGTTGTTTTAACTGCTTGCAGTGGGTTCAACACAAGATGGGCCTTTTAGTCACGTATTTAATTGAGATGAACAGTTGAATGGATGCATCGATGAGTGAGTTCATAGTAATGTGATCCGTTTTCCTAGTTTCCTACCGCGCTAAAAGAGCCATGATTTCCTTGCGGTCAGATTGATCCATAAACTTGTTTTGATAGAATGCGTTGCAGCATTTTGATGATGATCGGATGAGCAATGGAACACAGGTTTCAGTTGTTGTCCATTGAGGCTTATCAATACTGGATGTCTTTAGACACCAAGTGGACCAGCAGGTGGTATCACCAGTGACCACCAGCTGTTCAAATCTCTAACCACTGTACACACACGAGAGAGAGAGAGAGAGAGAGAGAGAGAGAGAGAGAGAGAGAGAGAGAGAGAGAGAGAGAGAGAGAGAGAGAGAGAGAGAGAGAGAGAGAGAGAGAGAGGAGAGAGAGAGAGGAGAGAGAGAGAGAGAGAGAGAGAGAGAGAGAGAGAGAGAGAGAGAGAGAGAGAGAGAGAGTCTTATTGGTGTGTCATACTCTTGTATCCTATGGGCTTGAACAATACAATATTGGTGACTTTATAACACATCCCATTGTATTGGCCTAGTAAAGCCTAGAACACGTTTCCTTTTTACATGTGTATTCAGCAGGACTTGTTCATGGAATCAGTCTACCCCTGAGGCCCCTTGATAAGCTTATGTAATGCCGCTTGCTCAGTACAAAGACGTTTGTTACAACCTCCAGGCCTATGTCTATTACATTGGTGCGTCATTAAAAAGGCTGCTTCTGCCTCATCAGCAAGCTAAAGCGCTGACCTCAACCGAAACGTCTAAGTCTTTGGAACCTTGCCTGGGAAACAATTTCAGTGGAGCAAAAGCAGGAATACTATGCGGAAAAATAATGACAGGTTAATACAGTTGAGACATGGTTATTGCTTATTGGTAATGCCAAGATGGCAATTTCCTCTGATAAAGTTAAGCTCGGCACAAAAACCAAGTTTGATTGAACTGAATATAATGATATTTGCAATCAGGATAAACAAGATGTGCAAATCAGTAATGCAGAATAGAACAGCACCATCGGAGATCTATAAAGCTCTGTATTCAGTTAAATTTTTTTAACAAAACACTTCTGACCATGAACATACTAATGACCAAAAGAATGCTATGCCATGTTCAGATAACCAGACCAGCTGTGGCGGGGCATAAGAAACACTCTTTTCTTCCAACATTAAAAGGGCCAATGTGCCCTTGAGCAAGCCAGCCGCTCTGATAGCGCTGGTCTCCTGCCAACGACAGAGCCTATTGGCTGCACCAGCCATTACAAATGTCGTCAATGGCTTTCTCACGAAGACCTCCAAAGACAATCAAGGAGGCCGGGTTTTATTTGAAAACCGTGCCAACCTCAACGCATTACCACTCAAGGTGACATCGGCAAGACACGCCTCCTAATTTTGGCGACCACCAAAAAACATCTTCAACGCACCTCTTCCTGATCCGCCCAGTCTGCAAAATGCAAACGCCAGACTTTTGGCTTTTTTGCAACGCAGCACATTTAGTAGACGACACTAAACAAGTGTCATCTTGCAATGGAATCCTTCAACCGCTAAAAGCCTTGTCAGATCCGACGCGAGACACGACACACTGAAAATATCACGAGTCTTAACGTAGGGCAGATGTGCATCGTCACAAACTCCTGAATAAATGAAACCCAAATAACTGCAGCATGACCCAGTCTGCGCTTTAAGTCCAAGTATGAGAGTATGTTTTTCCTTTGTCATTTCGTTTCTAACCTCTGGGAGTTGGCTTGGTACTAAACTTAACGTGGAAAAGAGAGGGAGGGGAGCTGCTGCGGGCCGATCTGAGCCAGTGCTTCCTACCCTGGACATTTTCCAGTATGAATATGGATAATGAGCGCGCACCCAGCCCACCCACCCACCCACACACACCCACACCACCCACACACACCCACACCACCCACACACACCCACACACCCACACACCCACACACCCACACACCCACACACACACACACACACACACACACACACACACACACAGTGTGGCACTGGGAAATCAAAAGGGAGAGTGATAGAGATACCAAGAAAGAAGGAATAGCAGAACGTTGACGCTCATTGGAAACTCTACGAGAATGCAGAACGGTAACGGCACCGAATACATTGATTTGATACCGAATAGATACGAGAGATTATTCATCGCACTACGGCCCAATTAGCAAAGAGGAAGAGGGCAGAGACAAACAGAAAAAAAAAAAAATGAGAGACAGAAATTAAAACTAGATGTCGCAGATTGCTAGTTATTAACCAAGAAACGCACGGATACCAACATGCAACAAGATCATGACTAATAGTCAAATTAGGTAACATTCAAATACAATATTAAAATATAGAATATTAACATAATGTATATTATTTACCATTAGAATAACTAAATGCAAAGTTCCACCTGTAGACTTGGCCACCACTAAAAATCCTCACTGAACTGGTTATCACATGACGAAAGCAAGCCACTGTACAGCTCATTAGCTGAGTCAACTGAGCTGGATGAATAAGACCCTTCTTTATCAATCCTCATCGGTGATTTAATGGTTTAATGCTGTGCTCAAAACAACTCACAGCTTTCCCCCGATAGGGAATTTCTCCAGCTACATGTTCTACCCATTAAACTTTCAAATGAACCAACATGGCTGCAGGCTTTAAACATTTCATGTCATTGAAAAATTAGGGGGATCCTATAGAAAAGATGGAGAGTGGCACATTGTCGTAAATTATGTACCTCATAAAGCAGTATCATGTTATTGGTTGTTAAAGTTCATTTAAACCTGATAATGTTTGCAAAACAGGCGTGGAATATAGAAAATCAATTACCAACTTCCGGTTCTACATAGCTGCGGGGGAAATTATGGGCTTGTTTTTGCTCCTAAACAATGTAACCTAACCAGTATAGCCTTTGGATTTTAACCATTACAAATGAAGTGCTGTGTTCATCCGTTTGGATAAAAGCGAGGCTCTTGCTTGATTGCTTCCTTGCTCGTGAATAGAGTTTGGCTGTTTATCCAAATCCAACACAATTTTTAGAAGCAGTGGCAACAAACGCAAATCACCAAGAAAATGTGGACGTGCAAAGGTTTAATTTGGAAAATGATTTGATATGTACTGACTCTGCATTGTCAAAATAATCAGGGTTCCCCAAAAATAATCTTATGTGCTATAAATGCTATTTCCCAATTCCACCATGTCACTTTTCAAAAGGACGAAGGAAGTCAGTGTCTTTCAGATCCACTCTTGGCATGACTTTAGGTTAATATCTGAAGTCTGAATGCAGTCGAGCCAAAATCTGGATGCACTGGGCGTTTCACTTTCTTTCGCTCTGTTTCAACCACGTTGCTCAATCGAGGATCTGTAAAAGAGTGATTGGCTTGACACAAACCCAGCCAGAAGTAGTAAACTGTAAAGAAGCTCCTGTAGAAATACTTTGGTCGGCTATCACTGCACTGAAACAGGAAGCAAATCCCCTTGCAGTCTCTGTTTTCCAGCCCATGCACTGATCTTGATGACAGATCGCCAGCAAAGGACCCCCCCCCCCCCCCCACCGTGACTGCTTTACAAGAGGGTGTTGGAGCACACACTTTGGGAAGATCCTAGATCATGTCATTACACAATTCATTCACAAATACAATGGATATGGAAAGTCCAGAAGACAGGCCTGACGTTATTGATGCATGTCGCTGCCAACTGAGATAATAATCTCCAGAACAAACTCGAGAGATCAGAGGAAGGTAGGTTCTCACGATAAATTGCGCACAAATGCAAGCCAACGTTTTCCCCTTCAACAGCCCACCCAAATTCCCATAATAATCAGCAGAAAGCCATCACGACCATCATGCGGACGAGTGTTAAATACAAAGCTAGATAAGACCGCAGTGGACGCCGAATAGACAAATATCAGCTATCAGACACGTGCGATCTAAAAATAAGGAGTGTCGGTGGCCAAGGTGGCAGACGGGCTGAGAGGAGACATATGAGGATGAGGACGAGAAAGCGATCAACCCCCTGTATTGGAAAGAGAAGTTGTGTTTTTGCTATCCGTGAAACCCCACGTCCGAGTGACAGACCCATTAATCGGTCTCTGCGGCATAATCATGCTCGGTCCGATAAGGAAGAAAAAGGCAGTCCTGAGACAATATCATCCCTAATTCATTGCATTGCACCACAACATTGGTGCAACCCACCTCAGGGAATCTTAGCACCAATCCATCACACCACTCAATTGGTGCAAGTCCAAACAGAATATGGAAGGCAGGAGAGCTACTGTGGTTATGCATACATTTCCTGAATCACCTAACCCTTGGACTCATAAGTCAGTGCCCCCCCCCCCCCCCCCCCTACATTCAGGGGGGGGGGGAGGAGGGCCAGTTGGGACCAGCACACTTGATACCCATCCAGCAGTGGGCTCATTGCCATTCATGAGTCTTGGAAGGGGAAGGTGTGATGGAAAGAATACACACAGCCAACATGGCAAAGATAAGAGAAAACAAGCAAGCTAGCCAGAGGGGAGGGATAGAGCTACAATAATGGATACAAAAGGAAGACGGTATAGTATAGTTTATAGTTTAGGTATGACCTTAAGGAGAATATTAGGCCAGAAGGGAAAAGGGAAACTCAAATCATACCACCGGTAATACGAGCTGCTTACACAGCAGCAATACGTGGGTCAGAGTTCTCTCAAACCATGCCTTGGGTTGTACTGCGCATTTGGTCTCATTTATGAATGGCCGTGTAGAAAAGAGCTCACCTTCTCAACAGCAAGGGAATAACCCAATCCTACCACGTGCAACAGATACAAGGCATTAAGACCCATGAAGCCCTCCTCCAGTACTGCTCAGTTAGGGAGTCAAAGGAGAGGGCGTTACACTTAATCTTTAGGTATTCCCCGGCCGGGGTCCGGTGGAATTTATGAACCTGACAAGGATCAGCCATTAATTTAATCGTTTTATGAGTGAGGCAGGGCCACAGGAATTA
Organism: Melanogrammus aeglefinus; assembly: GCA_900291075.1. Taxonomy (NCBI): domain Eukaryota; kingdom Metazoa; phylum Chordata; class Actinopteri; order Gadiformes; family Gadidae; genus Melanogrammus; species Melanogrammus aeglefinus. Next base: position 73,997 of record OLKM01000982.1, on the reverse strand, counting down.
TAGCACGGACGTCAAATTCCTAAATTTTTTACCTATTGTGTGTTGTAGACCTCTTAGCCATTTCCATGGCTAAGAGGTCCCCTAATCCCCTAAAGCCTAATCATCCCACTTAATACAGTACAAAACAGTCTGTGAGGATTCATTCCCCCCCCACCACCTGCACGCAGGCATGCTGATCACAGCATAAGCGGCACTAATTTGAATAAATATGGGGATAAGAGAATTAATTTGCATTGATTCACTTGGGAGGCACAGACTCAAAAGGGCCTATCAAGGCAGCCAGCTGCCGGCCAGAGGCCCGGTGTGGTCTGCCTTGCAGGAGGTGGATTATATAGGTCAGTCGCCCACCAGCCTGCAGGCACGATGATTGAACCCCTGCAGAGCCTGACACACTAGGTCGGCCCGATCACCTATCAACTTTTCTGTCAATTTCAACGAATGCTTGCTTTGAATCCATATCGTTGGTTCGGATTTTACCCGGTTAGTACGTTGTAATCTCGAAGGAAAGGTTTTCTGGCTGTTTTTGTTGCAAGGGCGTTATAATTGACATACATATGGTCATCGTTTTAAATGTACATTCTTCATGGGGTGCTTGCGTTGATGTACAAAACTTTATTCGATATGGAACACCATACAATCAAATACATATTATTGGCTGTTGAATAGGTGTGTGTTTATGTATTGTTTACATTTAATTGTTGCGCTTGAAGTTGGACTCTATGCATGAAAGGTGCAATATAACTATAGCTTTTATTTATCCATTAAATAAAAACAATAGGGCATTTGTTTCCTCTTGCACGCGTGCAACACCTCTGCGCGGTTCTATATTAAGAGCCAAGTACAGTTTCGGCGGTGACTGTTTCGCACTGCGTGCCCGGGTGGAAAGTGGAGGGAGAGCTGAGATTGAATGGTAGTGGTGATGACGTGTGTCCTGTAATTGTTAGAGAGAGAGAGAGGGAGCAGAGTGTTCATATGTAAACTGGGTGGTTTTGGGAGCCTGGACGAGTGAAACACTACCAGGCAATAGTCAACAAGATGAGGTCATTATCTCAAAAGGCAGGATTGCACACAAGTAAGACGGATCGGGGGGATTCTGCCCTCGATCCATTATTAGTTGTGAAGGTGACTGTGGACATATATGGTATGAAGGGGCGGAAGGAGACCATGTTACTGTGTAGAGACAGTCAACATTTCACTGACTTGGCACGAATAAGCAGCATGAATAAGAGTCACAGTAAATTCATGTTTATTTCTAAAATCTCCTCAACTAAAAAAGCCAGTAAAGGAAAGAAGCGTCAGAGGTTAAATTAAATGATGATTGTGTGTATAGTCGTGGAAAAGCAGCTTCAACCGTACAATCATTCCGAATGATGAAAATCAAAAAAGGCAAGCGCTGAGTTGAATCTATAGAGCGAGTCATGAATCAGTAAGACAGGTTCAGTTGGGCCAGGGAGGACAATGTCGAAGAGCCTCCCGCGACCGACAGTGAGTCAGCCTACTACAGTTACTGGGAAGTCAGTCCTGTAGGAAAATAAATACCATCAGGCAACACAATGGACTACGTCCTCCCTAGAACACACCCAAACCGCTCTCCGGCAGCCTTCACATCATTGGTTAGCGTTACAATACAAAGACACACCCTTGATCAGGGCAGGAAACCGACCACAGCACTCACCCCGCCACCACCACTTTTACCGTTTCGCTTCGGGATATATTTTGCATTATATCATCAGATGTTGACTGACAGCCACAGCATCAGGGTGTTACCCACCTGCCAGCAACACATATAACTTGTATTATTTAGTTTCACTGGGAAGACTTTGAGGTAGGACTGTGCAGTTTGCCATTGCTTTAAAAGCGGTTGCCACTCAAATGCTAAACTGCCTTGATGAATGGCCGTTTGAAAAAGGTAATGGACTGCAGCTTCATTAGCCTAAATGAACCCAAGGCTACCGAGGCATACCAAATACTAACAACTGGTCTCCACGGGGGAGACGTATGCCAGTCTAATTATAAGCACTGCTCACTCAGGCCTGGCACCCTGCAACACTCCAATATAACCCAGCTCCCGTGACAGCTATGACTAAGGGTAAATAGACAATGAATATTTGCCATATGACCTCACATGATGTGAATCATTTGCCCAGGTATATTGAACAAAATGGAATTAAGGTAATGTCAAATGGTCAACCTGACGCTGAGGACCATGAGAAAATGGATAATTGAAAAAAATTGCTTCATGTATTCCATCAATTATAGGATTGTATATTAATAATACTATAATATACTATAAAACGTAAGTGTTGTGATGTTATGGTTCAATGGAGGGGACCGAATTTCTAGATCAAGGAAGATTCTGAGATGAGTTGAAGGTGATCAGAGGAATTCATAAGAAATATTGAATACGGTAGTAGTTATAAAACAAGTTGGATATTACTGCCCCACATTTGCCCCTCACGGTCTTTTCAACAATGGAAACAGCTTAACGATAAATCTTGTTCCATTGTTGACACGAGACGGAGCAACGCGGATAGGAAGATGAAGCTAAGCTTTATCTGCTTAGCCACGCCATGAATTTGTAAGCATTCAAGAGGCTGAAGTGAAGTACACTGGAGACTACTCCTTATTGTGGATGAGTTGCAGATGTAAGCTCTGCATTAGGCAATGTACTTTTAGGTTTGTCACTGTCAATAACTACCTGCATGCATATGATTGGATGATTTTAATGACATCAACAGAAGGACATTGTAAACATTGGTTTTCTATAACCTATCCAAGGATTGTTGTGTTGCAGTGCGCTTTGAGCAGTTTTTTTTAAGAATAAGAGCGATATGAAGTTATCAGTACATACACAGATGTCTTCAGTTATGACTTTGAGGATTGGCATAAAAGATTATTCTGTTCACTCCTCCACCTACTATTGTATTGCTAACAAATAACAGCAATAACGGTAGTAAGAATTGTAATAGGCTCAGCAATTGTTTTTGTTTTTTTTAATAGCTTCCTACACCCCTGCTTGATAGTGTAGTTTATCTGCCACTACATACACAGCTTTAAACCTAAAACGGGGGATGCGAAGGGAAAAATGTGGGTGTGCCATCACACCACCACATAAAAACAACCCTCTCCACATGACGGGCCCCCATATTCTCTGCCGCAAATTCAAAAGCAAACACCAAAATGGAAACAGATGTGAAGCAGTTACAGTTCCTCTGCTCTGGTGTGCGTTTGATGAGGATTTTTTTTTCCCTTGTTGCGATTTCTCTCTTAGTCTCAGTAGAATCCTTTTCTCTGCCAAAGATAACTTAAAGAGTTCAGAAAAATAGACAGAGCAGTGGTGGGGGTAGAAGATGTGGAACACGTGTGGTTTCATGTGTCTTTGGTCCGCCCTCTTGACCCACAAGGAACCTAGTGGTCCAATAACTCCCTTTTTATGATCCCCATTCCCCTAACCTTCAAAAAGGGCAATGGTCTAGTTCGCCTTGCTATGCTACCCAGCTGCTGAGGCGGAAGCTCAACTGCATTCTATTCTCTTGAACCCCTAATGAACAATACGAAATAAAACGATGCAAATTGAGGAACTAAAAGTGCAAGGCAATTCATGGAAAACCCTGCATTTGAGTAATCAGAAAAGGAGGAAGCTGACCTCTTGTCTTGCAAGTCAATGATATGCTCATAAGTACATCTTCAGATTAAAATAATGAATCAGGCTAATGTATACAATTGAACAACTTTACAGTGATGTTATACACTGCAGTGAAGTAAAGTAAGGGGACAACATTAGCTGAGACTTGCTCCTTGGTTACCACATGAGTAATAAGCAAAGCAAATCACCAAAGCAGTTTTTCACAGGGCGTTATACAAGGTGAACTTCCACAACAACAACTCGGATACAAGCCAGCTCTTCTCCCGTTTCTTCTCTCACAGCAGACTGGGCGGTGTTGTTTAAAATATGACTTTCAAGAAAATGAAAAAGCGAACAACTTCTGTGACATCTACCCCTCGTTTCGAGGGAATGATGCAGTAGAAGACAGCATATGGAGAGCAGGCACCGCTCCTGAATTGTTTTGGTAAACCCATACTATGCGAAAAGTGTAAGTGTAGGCCTTACTCGCCTCTTTAGATTTGTGTCTATGGACTTCGGAAAACGGTCCATCAACAAATATTAAAACAGTCACACGTCACCATTGCATATTGAATTTCAAAATGACGTGTAACTCTGCATGCAGCACTGTATCCTGACTTGGAAAGGACGATCCAAAATGTACAACTAATGCCTTGTACCTTTTTGCATTTCAGACACAAAAAAAATATATAAACCCCGTATTTCTATTTCATTCACAATTAATAATACACGTCGTCTTCATAATTCATTTGGCAACCAAGCCTGGCCCCAATTGTACATGTGGAGCAACCAACTAGTCGACTCTTCCCAAGCCCCTCCATGGTCCCTTACTCCCTTCCCTGGCCCCAGCTTTCTTCAAGATAAAAATAGAAAACTGGCAGACCACTAACACCAGATTATATTTGCAAGACGCAAACTGGTTACTTTTTTCCTCACGAAATCCAATGCAAAAAGCATCATTGCATATATTTACCTGAATCGCGGGGAGTCCTTCAAACACTCCTCAAATTCCACAGCGATCTTCATTTTGCTTGCAGGCTGGGGAGATGTTTGATTAAAGCCAGTAATCCAGGCAGGAATGTCTAGTTACCTTTCTACTGTGGCGCTAATCCCTGCGAGATGTCAAACTGTCTGTCACACTGCGAGCTAGCCAGCGCGGCTAGCTTGCTCTAAATACAAATATCTGACAATTCAACCATAGACGTGTAGATTTTAAATGTCTGTCTCTATCGACTCTACGGGAAAAGTCAGTGGAAGTGGCTAAAAAAAACAACGAAGTGTGTCTCTAGTCGCTAGGTCATAGCCGCTAGTGAAGTGGAAGCGTCCGTTCCCGTTCCTTCACTAGGAGCGGAGAGGCGCTTCCTGAATTCTCCGCGGGACAGCCAATCAGATCCTAGGATGCGAGAGGCGCTTTTCTGAATGCTTCGAGGGACAACCAATCAGACCGCTCCCAGCTTGAGGGCGAGCGGACTACTACATAGTTGTTACGCTGTTAGAAGTGTTTCTCTGTTGGGTTGTGCTAAACATCTGATATGTTTTAACATTGGACATTTTTTATTCAGAAATGCAATTAACCAGTCAAGTTTTGCAAATAAATGGAATATGAACTATCCAAAATTGATTCAGAAAAAAAGTTCTGAAATTTAGCAAACGTTGGTAGGCAACCCATGACCATACGTTAAAACACCACCAGTGGACCACTTTGAGTAATTAGTTGCTTTATCCGCTTATAAATGTTGTAAATCTAAAGATAACTTGTTTTTGCGTGTCCAACTGCCACCTTGTGGCCATGGGTTAGCACAACACATTGACCTGAGGAAAACCTTCCACAAGTCCAGGTGCAAGTCACTTTTTGAAAAATGCACTTTGTACGTGATCTTGCATTAATAGATGTATGGGCATTTTTACATCCAAGCCTTTTGAATTAAGAACCGTAACTTTGGGAACTTAATGCAATTTTAGCATTTTGTAATATAATTAATGACATAGGTCCGAGGTACATTGATTTTGCTAACATTGTTTAATGAAGAAACAAAAATGCACATCTTTGTGATTAAGTACATGCAAATTCAAAATACAAAAACATATGAATCAGACAATCTTGAGACACACGAAAGGAGACATGATTTTCTGTGTTTGTTTGAAAACATGGTCAATATTTAGCTATTCAAAAGCAAGGTGAGGAGCAGGAGAAAGAGGGCATGTTATATCCATATAGCAGATTGATTACACTTACATGAATACAGTAAAGTATTGCAATCTCCATCTTGAGGTTAAAGTCAACTTGTGAATAAATGTGTGCGCAGTCGATCCTTTATCTCAGGTAACAAAGCTAACAAAATTCATAAGCATCCTTTTTGCAACAAGTCACGTAGAATAAGAGGTTTGTCAGATTTAAGCCACATCAAGTATGAGCTATAGCAGATTGAGAATCTGAGTGAACAGGGGGCAATAGATACAGCTTCAATCACATATTATCCACTCTTAAATCATAAAGAAACAGAAGCATGCCACACAAAGATAAAGTAATTTTAAGATTTGTGTTTCAGTAATTGTATTTAAGTCAAATTCCTAGCTAGGCACTCACCTACTTGTATTATGGTTCAGATATTAAATCCAGATAATTGCCATCAATAATGTTCCTAAACCATGTATGCATGTCAACATCATGCTTTGAACTAAGTTTTCGTCTACCACTGGATATATTCAGGAGTTCAAGAGTTTAAACAGATATTTTCAGAACAAATGCAAGTAAAGTGTTAGCTTTAATGTAAGCTCAGTGATTCAGTGCTCTGCTCTTGGAGCTCAAATACTACTCCTTAAAGCCACAAGGCTCAACCTCAATATGGCGCCCAAATCTGTGTAATGACCAACAGTCTTCTGACGTGTGCATAAGGCCTGAGGGACAGATGCATGTAGAGACGCTTTAAAAATATATGACAAGACATGCTTCGGGTTCTAATAAATTAACACAGTAATGGGCAATCACACATTTAAGGGCAATATGTAATATCCGGTTATAACAGTGCGTACAACTACATTTAATATAGCATTATTATGAAAACCCCTTTTCACATCTTTACAAGACCTTCGTATTACATAAAATGTGCTTTCTATACTCTTTCAGACCTTCCGTCACATTGAATCTTTTGAACATAAGTTAAATCTCGAGTGGTATTTTCCTCTTGTCTAAACTCTAATATGACAGAAGGGATAAATAGCACTTGAGACAGTCTCTATCTCTTACTCTGAGCCTTCCAAAGCTCTCTCTTCACAGAACCAGCAGAATGACTTGTGCTGGGAATTTAAGACAAGGCAAATGCAACAACCGGCAGCTTTACAACATTACAAAAATTTAATTCATCCTGTAAAAAAAAAAAAAAATCCTCTAAATGCCAAAAAAGATACACCATCAGGGGCAACATAGCCCCGCCAGTTATGAGAATGCTGATTTAATTTAACCGTAAATTTGTATAATTCATAATAATTTACAGATTGAGCTTTACATTTGAGCAAAGTTCCTGTTGACATGTCTTGCATAACATGGTAGACATGACATTCTGAACTGACAGAATGCTCCATATTTAACAGAGAGAAGTTGATGCTATGAGGGATAAGTAGATGTATTGGAGAGCATTACTGCAGCAGCAAGGAAAGGGATTGTTCTGTATTGGAATTCAGATTTTAACCGGAGAAGCCATGCTATAAATCGTTCATGAGTGAGATTGGTTCAAGATATTTTAAATACATACATTTATTTTTTAGTCGTGAATATTCTGCTGGTAATCAGGTAGAGGTGAAATAATAATAGGTCCAATTACATATAGGGTTAATCAGAAGCCTCTATAATTGGTCATGAATAATACACTGGAATAAAGATATGGTCACACACAATCTTAATCGAATGGCATTATGTTTCACAACCATAGTGTGCTAATTGGCATAATCATTGTTATTATGAGTCATACTATGTGGGGACACCAGAAACCTCCTCAAGGTGATATATAAAATGTGTGGGGAATGGGAAAAAAAAAACAAAGGAGAACCAGGTTATGGGTTATAAATAAATGGAACCCTTACTCACTACTGCAACCACCATTGAGATAAATAATGCAGAGGGCCATGTGTCGACAGGGTGCTGTGGAGAGACAGTGGATCTGGTCAGCAGGCCCACTCTGCTCAACAATGGAGGAGCGAGGGCTACCCGCTTCATAACAATCAGTGGTCCAGCACAGTCTTTAAAAAGGGTCTCGGGGACGAGTCCCGGTTCTTAGTCCTTGGCGCGAATCAAGTGGGAGAGAGGTCAGAAAGGGAAACAAATAGGCTTCTTGGCAACAGTGGAAGTCAGTTGTCTGCATTAGCATCTCTTCCAGAAGTAAAAGGTCAAAAACACGTTTTTTTTTTTAAGGGGTGTATTGCACTGCATTGTTACGTTATTTAAAGGAGTTGTAGACAAGGACGACAGGCCGGCATTGTTATTGGCTGTTGAAGGTGTTGAATTATAGTTGGTGTGGAGTTGGTGTGGTCGGCTGGTTGGTGCAACACCAGGACAGCGAGTACAGTAGCAGAGTAGTCCGTCTGGATCAGAGCAGAGATGAGCTGGATAACACAGGGACAGAGCGAGGACGGAGTGCCACTCCTAGGAGTCCAGAGATTCAGCTAGGAACCAAGAGAGAAGAGTGTGAGAGACACACATGACAGAAAAATAAATAAAAACGAAAGCAATAATCAGAGTCTTTCTGTTACACTATTCGTTAAGTGATGAGGTCCATTTTGCCCTGAACTACAGGGATTGGAGCACACTAATGGTTACAAGACAACAAGATCAGCTAAAGTTTGACAGCTTTATATCAAACGGTTTCGCAATGTTTGTGTCGCTTCATGCAAGACCACCATTTTGATTCCGTTACTGCATTACCTCGGAGCCAACCGTTCCACAATATCTGGGACACAGCATAGATTACCCGTGTCAACATCTGCCTGCTTAAACGGAAGGCCATGAATGACCCGAGTCATGGTGAAACTAACAGGGTTTACAACAAATGCTCAGTGATCCAACAAGAATTAGAAAGATATCCTGGCAGACGGAATAAACCCATGGATGTTAATATAACAATGGAGCCGATTCACCCATGTCGTCCCGGAGCTACGCATTAATCTCTGTGAGTGACAATGCTGACAGCCAATCAAAATCCTCTCTCTCGAGTTGCCCGGCTTAACTTGCTCTATCAATCAGACGTTCAGGGGGAGTCACATAATGACAGCGTGCAAATGAACGAAAGAGGCCGAGAGCACAACTACTGGAGCGTTCCTGAAGGCCAGAACTCTTCCTCACCTTCCTGGGGAGGGTCAATGTGGATTTCCTCCGTCTCCTCCACCTTCCCCTCCTCCTCCTCCTCCTCTGTTGGCGCCGCTGCCGTGGCCACCTCCTCCGTCACGTCCCTCATCTCTTCGTCTTCGTCCTCATCCTCGTCTTCGTCATCCTCGTTGGCGATGAGCTGACGGGCGAGCTTGATGTTCATACCTTCGTTGTAGTGCATCTTCCTCATCATCTGAAACTGTGACCTCTTAGCTATGAGCGAGGGAGAGACGTTTGGAGTGGGTTACCAACAGCTGGTGTGCAGCGGCTTTATTGGGGCTTATTAACACTTAGCACACCGGCTAACTACTACACTATTGGCTTAAGAGAAAGTACTAGTACGTCAAATTTAAAATTAGAAGGAGGGACATAAGAGAGAATGCAAAAATAGATGGCAGAAAAAAAAGAAGCAGTGACACTTTTTTTTTGTGTCTTGCCAACGCTGACAACGGAACTTGAACTGCAGTCTCAATTCTTCCCGCCCTTTCACGGACGTGCCTCAGTGAAGGCTGATCTCTCCGACCTTATCACCAACATTTACAACCAGTCCCTGATACGGGTGAACCCGCTGCCATCCGGTCCACCGTTGCTGTTTTTCGGTTTTTGTTTTGAGACACGAACAAATATTTCCTTTTCACCATAGTTACAGTGGACATTTCCATGTTAACTGCTAACAACTTAATGAGTAATGTTTTTAATAACATAACAAGGTGAGGTTACATATTAACCCCCCCCCCCCCCTCCTCCCCCTGTATGGAGCCAGATTCATTTTCCTGCTGCCTTGCTTCTACTTATATTGCAATGTAAAGGGTTGATCTATCTAATGGATTCATCAACATATTGCCGTAATCTGCTATAAGCTACTACACGCTACATTCCTACAAATCCATGATGATGAAGAAGTGGTTGGAGATGCTAGGATTAAACATCACTCAATGAGGAGAGTAACGGGGTTATGCAAGAAATATAAAAAGAATGGAAGGCGAAGAAACTTCAAAAGCAGTCAGACTACAGACGACACCGGGCTTCTGTAGGGGGTCTATTTTTGTAAACAATAATTTGAGAGAAAGCATCACTGCTAACTGGGGCTGGGGGGAGACATCCAGCTATGATGAGGTGGGATGGAGTATATGACCCAGTTACCATATATGGAAGTGAGCGACATTTAGCTGGGAGACCGTTAAGAGGCCACACTCGCAATGAGAGACCTGTGAAAGTGAAAGATAGAGAGGCCGAGGGTGCATGTATTGGTTGGGGTGCTAGCATGCGCAAGAACTTGGAACACGTTATTACTGTAGAGATGATGGGAATGTTATGGACTTGAATGTGTAAATGGAATAAATAGATTACACAAGGTGCACTAAATCAAAGAGTTTGGAAATTGTAGCGCAAGATGCCTCATCTGCCAATCACGTCTAGGAGGACACGTTAGCATTCTAATCTAGTCCAAGAGACAGTTGACATCTGTCCGTCACTAATCAACCAGTCTGCAGTGTAGAGAGACATCAGGCAAGCTAAACTAAAGAGTCTCTAGAGCACTTCCTAGCCACACAGTTCACACTGTGTGGCTAGGAAGTGCTCTAGAGGCTCAAGTCTTTGAAGAGGGCAGATAGACATACAGGGCTGTGGTCCCAAAAGGGCCATTGTTCCCTTGGACAGCCCCAGTGTGTTCGCCACTGCTCTGAGGGAGTAATACGGACAAGACGTTCGGTAAAAGGCTAAAGTTCATTGTGTGTGTATGACTGTCTGTCTGTCTGTGTTTGTGTCTGTACCTTGTTCTTCAGCACTTATCTCCTCTTCCTCCTCTTCTTCACTGCTCCCCTCCTCCTCCTCCCCCCCCACGAATCGGTGATCTAAGTTCTCTGCTGCCGTTAGCCTGAAAGAGACGGATGGGGGAAATGGAAGAAGACTTATTAAAGCAGAACATATAGCAGGGAGGGGCGCAGGACTAGCCAGGCGTCCCCGGTGGTCTGTCCGCGTGGTCATTCAGAGATGGGGTCTCACGCAGCAAACCGTTGAACCCAAACCCCATCCTCCGTAGAATATACTGCCAGGTCAACCTGGATGAAGGAAAGAAAGCGACCACTACACAGAGCCATTTTATGCTGGTTCCAGAACAAAGAGAAGGACGGTCGCCTGCAGAATCAAACCGTTAAAGTAAAAGCTACAACGGCCCTGGGGAGAGGTTATTAGTCCGGGAGAACCAGCCGACAGTCACTGGGATGGAGCGAACCCAGAGGGAAAGGAAACAATTCAGCCTTGAAGTCGGGAAAAGGATCGGCAAGAGCAATACATAAGAATGAAAGAATATAATGTTGGAGATGATTCACAGACAAGGAGGAGACGAGAGAAGCGACCAGCAGGATGAGCGGGAACAAAAAGGCTTTCGGTGAATCAAATGTAGCTAATTGACTTAGGAGCCTGGAGCTCACTTACATTCCCTTCTTGTAGCGGCCGAGCCCAGGCCCACACCCTTCCTGGATAATGCACTACCTTGTTTGAGCACAATGGCTAGGAGCAAAGTCCTACTATTAGAATCCAGCACAGCTCCCATTCGGCTGCCCATTAATCTCACATAGAAAAACATGATTGCTTGAACTATTTTGTGACGCCAGCAAAATGATTTCCATCACACACACACACACACACACACACACACACACACACACACACACACACACACACACACACACACACACACACACACACACACACACACACACACACACACACAAGCTGCAGTCCGTTCGGAGTACAGTAGACTCTGCGACAGCATTCTGCCTGGGCAGCTCGGGGCTGCAGGCTATGACAGAGCAGCTGCTTCACGCTGCAGCTCAGCCATGAGTTACTGCCAGGTCGGGCCTGGATGCCCGCCTTGCTACTGCTAGTTGCTGCTAGCGCTACCGTTTACCCTGACAGCTGGTGATGAGTCACACCATCCTTACTCCTCCTTAACACATGTTAAGGAGGAGTCCCAGATGGGTCAGAAAGCAGAGAAAGAATTTCCCATTTTGATTATAGACAAACGGATGATGGAGGATAATCCAAAGAATCAATAGTAAACACAAATGTGTGTACACAGCTAATGGTATGCAGAAGCAGCACTTTGAAAGGCACTACGACTCGCAACCATGTGCGTCATTGGAGAGACCAGAGGATAAAGCGAAGTAGCTGATAAGACAATAACTTTCAAAGCACTTTGACCATGAGAATAGCTGCGTACACATGCAGGTCAAATGGGCACCTGGGGTTGTTTTTGGTTGGCTGTGGCAATCAACTGCGAGATCAGGTATCAAAAGTCTGATGACAATATACACTGGAGATCTATCTCCCCTCTTCCTTCCTTCCTGCCTGCCTGCCTGCCTGCCTGCCTCCGCCCTCCCTCCCTCCATCCACTTACTTTGAGGCTAGGTCGTCGGCCGTAGGCGCGCTGTGACCGTCTGAGTCACTGAGGGCACCCTCGTCGTCTTCGTCACCCACCATCCTGAGAGGGCACAGAGAGAGGCGTCCAGAGAATGAGACGACAGAAGAACCAGAGACCTTTTAGGGAACGAATGACCAGAGGAAAGAGAATGGAAGGGTTCGTGCATGATAGGTAAATGAGACAGTGAGAGCGAGTGAGTGAGTAATCAGGTAGAAGAGAAAGTCGATTCAAAACATGACAGGCAAAGGTTGGTCAATGTTGGGATGGGAAGAGGATGACAAAGGAGGAGGAGACAGGACAGCAGAGTGAAAGGAGGGAGAGAGAGGCGAGGAGCTCCTCACCTGTTGTAGGGCGTGCTGGGTTCGTCTATCTTCATCATACCGTAGTCTTTGTCAGCTGGGTGGTACGTCGCAAGGATGTTCATCTCGTCCCACTTCTGGGACTTCTTCCTGCGGAAGGAGGAGAAGGGCAGAGGAAGCAGGTTGGTCACAGAGGAAGAACATAACCCAAAACAAAACAAAAAAGGATTGGAGCTCACTTACATTCGAACAAGGTCACATAATGGTGATTAATGCCATTAATAAATGGAAGAATGTTTGACAGAAGGGTGCCGCCAAAGAGAACTACACAGATTAACAAATAAGCATATTAAAAAACTTGGGGAAAGAGGATAAAACTATTTGCATTGCAGCCCTTGTTTTGTGCAGAAAGTCTTGAGTCAGGATAAAACACTCTCACTGTCTCACTGTTCCAGTTTGCTTTTTATTTGGACAACTGAACTGAGTTGGTCTCTGCTCAAGGGAAACCTGTTCAAACCATATTCTCACAGCTGTGTTTGAGACAATAGACTGACCTTTGAAATCCATGAAGGAAATGAATTAGGAAAGAGCCCCGTCTGCCTTAGACAATAACGACAAACTAACCGCAAGGGAGACAACCATAGAGATTTAATTTTAAATCGAGTGCTCAATTTAATTTAAATAGTGCTTTTCTAGACAGTGCCCAGTCAGCTTGGGGAGGACGGGGTTATCCCCTAATCACAATACATGGTGAGGGCGTTTATGAACAGCCTCAGAAGGGAGAGGAAGGAGGAAAAGTCAGAGCTCGGCAGGTTAGCATCAATATTGGAATTGATCAGTGGGGGGTCTTGAGGACATGCTGTGTGGCTGAGACACTTAACCGCTCTGGAGGGGGGGGGGGGGTAAAGTATGCAAGTAGGCAGTTCGCAACCATTATAATTACACTTAAGAAAGTACTTTCTACAGTCGCACACCTGAGCTCCAACCAGTCTCGTCGGGTGCACGTGACTCACAACCACCACGGGCCTTCATTCCACGTCTACAAATCCATTCAGCAGTGGTATAATCTGTAATTTAACGAGTGAAATGAAATGAGTGTGGATGACGCAACCTCCATCTGTGGGAGAAGTGGATCGCACTCCCCTGAAGGGCAGAGACTAGCATCAGGGCCTAAATATAGAGACGTATTCCTGCCTATGCTTTGCAGAGCATCCTTCCGAAGGTGCCCGACAGAAGGGTAGGTCTTGCTTGAGAAGAACTCATTAACTGGAGTGAGCTGCCGCCGTGGATAGCCGAGAAGCACTATCGGGTGGCATTGTCTCAGAGTGAGTGGTGTGGAAAAGGTCTAAAGGTCTCCAATGTTGCCGTTTCAAGTGTGTTGACTTCGGGGGGGGGTTCAATCAAACGGATCCCTGCGAGATAAGAAATGGACACACAGGAACATGACATGCAGGACCTTGTTGGCTGGTGTCGTTAGGGTTAAGCAGATCTCGCCAGGTTTCTGGTGAGTTTTATAAGCGTCTCTTTACATATTTTGCAGGCAAAGGGCGTTGATGAGGTTAATTATTTAGGAATATCATCGTCAAAATACCTGGGCATGTGAAGATGAGGTCTTTCAGAATTATTTAGTGAGTCAGAGCATGAGGTCAACGTCCCTAGGCTGATAGAGAGGTGGTTCCTTGTAATATCTTTCAATTATGAATAAAAATTATCCCCCAAAAATTTCTCTCGCATAATTAAACTCAACTTTAACCAATCCCGGCACAATATCAAAAGAGTGCTATCCTTAACCTTACCCGACAGAGTAATAAAAGTGTATACCAGGACAAACTCTTACACCAATATTCTCCCATTTGTAAGATGGAATTTTTTTTCAAGTCAATTGCCCTCAGTTGCCCTCAGCCGGCATCGATGACCAGGATAAAATGTCCTGGTAGGGGGTTGTTCCTCCACAATATAGTCTAGCTTTACTGCGTGCCACTGCCAACCTGTCAACACATGCGGCTTGAACGATAGTGAAGGAAAGATACAGTTTCACAGAAGCGCATGTCCTTCTCCAAACACACAGACCATTGTTGTTTGGAATTAAATATGTATGACAAGGAACCACGATAATGGTTGGTTGATTGAAGGCAAGAGACAGGGCTCCAATAGCAAAAAAAGATGCGCTGTCAGCCCGTCGAATTCAGTCGTTACACAATAAAGAGTTTGAGTAACGGGTTTAGAGAAATGTTAATGTCTCCCTTAACCAGCAGGTACCTCAAAACCAGCCTTTTATATATTTGTTCATAAATAGGGTGTAATATCCTACAGGTGGACTGGAGTCAAGTTTGATTAAAAAGTACAACCTGGTTTAATTTGCCAGTGCCTTTCGGTATTTTAAGAATAATAAATGCCGAATTAACTTTGGCTTCTCTTGATAATAAAAGTAAACAAACAAACATAACAAAATAAACAAGTTCATTGAAAGCCCTTAAGCCTTAGGTCACGGTTAAAAAGAAGACAGAAGGAAATTGTCTGTTGACAGTCTGCTCATAATAAATTACATTCTGTTGAAGCTGCATTGGCCGCAATTCAATGCCCTACAATAGAGCATATTGTTTTAAGTTTGTTGGCACAACCTTGCATCACGATCAATACCTTTTGAAAGTCAGTCAAAGTCTTTCCAAGGTCAGACACGTCTCCCAAGAAGCAGAAGCAGTCTTAACAGAAAATAATAGACTTTACAGTACATTCAATTTATTCAGCTGGCACTTATATCCAGAGCGACTTACGATAGGTGCATTCAACCATGAAGATACACCCCCCAAAAATGCAATATTCTTTAGTGCTACATTTTACAAATAAGAGGCAGAGTTGTTGTTGCTGTTGTTGTTGTTTTCATTGTCCGAGACTCGGTCTTAACAGGTGAGCTTTCAGTCTGCGACAGAAGATGTGTAGGGTTTCTGCTGTCCTGTCAGTGCGGAGCTCGTTCCATCATGCTGGTTCTAGCATGCTACGGAGCAGTTTGTATTTAGTGCTGCCTGGTAACACATATCATCCTATTTTCTTCAGAGACTATTTTCGTATCAACACAGAAAAAAATGGTGTCACTATCGGGAATGGAATATATTAATAACTGCCATCTTGCGTGACCTATTTTCTCATAGGGCAGTTCAACCAAAGGCTGTCGAATAACATCTCGAGAAGGAAAAGGAAAAGGAAACAAGCTAAAGACAATCTACACTACAAGGGCTTGTAAATGCTCCCAAAATATGCTTTACCTGGTTTTACTTTTAGTAAGTTCAAACACTTCCTTGATTATCCACTGGCTTAGAGTAAACTGATGTATAAGGAGGTCAAACACTAAACATTGTAGTTTCACTGATTTCATTTGCTCTGTATTTATTATAATAATAGTTCTGAACTATTAATAATAATCAAAAAATAATCAAATATATCAGCAGTCAAAGACATCTCCCAATAATGTGTGATTTGCATTAAACTGCTGGCCTATCTAACAGGGGAACGCAGGTCAATAACCGGGCCAACATGTACTGTACATCACTAACGTTACTGGTTCTGCGCATCACTAGTATGGCTCTACCAGAACCAAACATGGTCAACGATGAAACCTGAAAGGGCTTGCCTTACTGCCGTGGAATATGTTTGGTATAAAAAGACGGCAATCTCGAGTTGTTTGCTGACCGATAACGAAATGGTCAGGAACCACCAGGTGTTCGTAGAAGCGGGGAAGGCAAAGTGTGCAGTGTCTACTGCCTGGTTACAGATATGGATCGTAAAACGTGACTGTGCCGCCCCTGTCACCACGGCTGCTGCTAGCTCCTGCCTGCCTATTCTCTTGCACATCTAGCTAACTGAATGAGGTTCGCTCGTCCAATGGAGCAGGGATGAGTACACGCATAGACTTGGCAATAATTACACATACAGTGAGCTCTACATACATGGAGCAATGATGGGATACGTTTAACGACATGACCGCAGTTCGTTGGACCACCGGTGGCGGCTAACAAGTGTTTAGCTAGCAGCCTTGGCTAGGCAACTGGGCTGAAGTTAGTTGGCGTGTGACTTACTGCTGGTCATCCTCAGAAAGTCCGGGCGTTTCTTCGGGGTTTTCCGAGGGCACATCTTCGGGCAGGGGTTTGATGTTCGTCTCGTTGTTTTTGTTTTTCAGGATACCTTTAATCGGTCGTGTCGCTGCCATTCCACACGCTGTTTGACCGCCGCCGGTTTTCTCAAAGTAGGCAAATTGTCTCGTAGCAATTTCTTGGAATAACGCAATTTCTTATAGATTAATTCAGTTTTGACTACCATAAACCGAGGACCAGTTACGTTTTATATGCACACATCCTCATAACTCTACTCTCTTGTACAAAGTTGAGAGTAATCTATCATTCCTGTGCTGCACACATTGACAGTGCGCACATCATACGCATACAACTGCCAAGCAAGGCACTACCTTCGCGCGGCTCTGTCTTTTTGGACCCACAATCTCGCGAGAAGTCAATGAAAATTGGATCGTAAAAGACGCCATATTTAACAGGTCAAAAATACAATTATATATAATATATAGGTAGTGGGAACCCTTAATACATGTGTCCATAAAAAATGATAGATTACTCTTAGACTACGAATGTATGCATATTGATTCATTTTATTTCAAGTAAAACATGGCAGGTGCTTATTGACCTCTGTCAAACAAAGTTTTAGCCTAACATTTAATGCAGTGTCTATGCATTCACCAAATTAACATGCTTCAAAAATTGAAAACATATAAGGGATAGGTAAATACTACAACACAACCCAAAAATGTTTTTTAAAGAAAAAAACAGTTGGCTGTCTCTAAAAGCCTTTTCATATATTTTATTTATGAACAATTTGTCTATGGTTTGCTGTGCATCACAGTGCCACATTAGTTTCAGACCTCATATGACAAATAAAGTGAGGGAACAATGCTTCCTCCTGTGAATGTCTCTAGTCCATTCTCTGGACACACCTTCGGGCCAGGGAACGAGCCACGTCTAGCTGCTGCAGCCAGGATTTCTCTGTAAATGTACTTCATCAAAGAGAAAAAAAAAATGTTACATGCAAACATAAAATGTATAGTCCTAGCGATATTATTGTATACAAAAGAAAAACATATATGATGTATTTGTAAAAGACAGACCTGGAAATGGCCAGCCAGTAAATGGCATTTTCCTTGTGGGTGCGGTCGCCACTTCCATGAGCGTTATTAAGCATGAGGGGCTTTTCCTGCGCATGGAGATTTAGCTGCCTTTGATTAGTGCCAAATGTGATGGGTGGCAGCCATGCTCTGCCTCCCGGCGAATCTCTATCCCTGTCATCCTTGCTTTCACCTGAAAAGACATCAACACCTCTCTTTCTACAATTTATTCGTTGTCTCTGTATTTTCTTGGACACAGCATTGTCGCTTTGCAGCTGCTGTTTGTCTCCCTCTAGTGGCCGTCCGGGGAGTAGACGTGATCCCGTGAGAGGTGTCAAAACCTTGGCTCCAATCTTTCTGGGTACTTTGGTCTCATCTCTAACAGGTTTGGATGACATTTTCGACTCTGTGAAGCCATCCACCAGCACTGTGTCTCCGGCCCTGGATTTAATCGAAGCCCTTGTTGCATGCGCTCTCTTGAATGCTGCTTTTGTTTGTCCTACCTTCACCCAGGCTTTGATCTGAAGGTAGACACGCATGGACACATACAACTTTGGAAGAGACATCACCGAGTAGAGCTTGCTGACTAAGTAGCACACACAGATTTTGTGACGGTGCTGGAGGGCGATCTGCAAGGGGCAGCGGCCGCAACGGTCTCTCGAGGCCAAGGTCACAGGGTTGTTGCTGACAAAGAGTTTGAGGATGAGAAGCTGACCGCGCTCTGCGGCTATATGGATGGGGCATTTGCTGCTGTCTGGGTGAGAAGTTTTGTGGCACCACAGACGATACGGATGGACCCCCACTGGCCGCTCGGGGCGCGCCCTTTTCTGTAGAAGCCAGTCCGCTAGCTCCAGGTGGCCCAGGAAGGCAGCGATGGAGAGCGCCACCCGCAGTTGAAACCTGCAATAGCAGCAAAATATTGATCTTGCTTGACTCGCAGAGTGATTGACACCCATACCACAGCTGTTTGTATATATTTGACATTAAGTACACTGGTGTAGGCTGTTATTGACACAAACCATATGTTAGCATCACACCTCATCACTGCTTTCTCTTTTGACAGATGGCATTGGATTGCCAATATGTGTCCTCGAACACAGTCCTGAATGAACTCCACCCACCCGTCCCATGTGTCCATTTGAAGAGTACTCCCTTTAGAAAAAGCAGAAACTGTTGCAGTCTATACAAACAGAACATGCAGAAAAAATAATTTAAAACAATTGGTCTAGCAGCACAACAAAGGCTGATATAGTGAAATTATACACTTTATGATAACAAACATATAAAGGTATTTGTTATACACAAATACTACCTTTAACTAGTATTTGTGTGTAACACCTTCAAGTCTGTAGAGTGAGCAATATAACAATGACTAAATCATAAGGTGCCAAACATTCATAAGAGGAGGACATAAGTGGTAAAATGTCAACCTACCCAATTCTATGTCATAGTCGCTCAGTAGGTTGCAGTCATAGAGTTCAACTCCGAGAGCCGTACTAAGTCTAAAGGTGCTGACTGGAAGGCCTACATGCAAGGAGATGATTGTTTTGAGCCTGGCTACCGTGGTACTCAAAAGGGGAGTAGGTTCTATAATGGAGAATGTCTCCTGCGTCACTACATTGAACACCTGTATCGCAGGTGGTGGTTTGTTCTGAAAAAAAGCAAGACAAAGCACAAAAATGTGTTTAGCCATTAGAAAGGTTGCATTGTGAAATAATAACCTTACACAAATTAATCTTCACAGAGTGTCTGATTACAGTAACCACGTTTTTTCTTGACCTCTATCATCCAGAATGATTTAACAATACGTTAAAAGCACTTTTATTTCATATACATTATTATTCCGCTTTTTTCGGTATAACATGAGTTCAAGTTTTTTCAGAATAACATCGCTACATAGAAAGATTTTCCTTAGAATTATATAAAAATATAAATAATTAATAAAATTATTAATAATATTAAATATTGGTTTTATATTATTTAATCATTTACATTTATATTTCCATGCTTGGGTCTGTCATGGGCTGTCGACTTTTTTTTTTATATCCTATGGTAATATTGCTAAGGGTACATTGCTGGAATTGCTCTCTGCCTCCCTATTCCCCATAGGCAGATGTTGCTGTTGGCACACCGATGCAATGAGTATGTGTTGCTTAAGCCTTTATGTAGCACTGCTATTGTTACTCTGTAGTAAAGTTTGGAGGACAATAAATACCTACACGCACGCACGCACGCACGCGCGCGCGCGCACACACACACACACACACACACACACACACACACACACACACACACCACACACACACACACACACACACACACACACACACACACACACACACACACACACACACACACACACACACACACACACACACACACATGCTTGTGAGTATGTGATTTCTTATGCAAAGTTGCCTAGTGACAGTCTTGGCATCTGTCTGATAGTTTAAACCAGGGTCTTTTTTGTCTTTGAATGACTGTTGCAACACAAGCCATCAACAGGATAAACTGAAGTCTAACACTCATAAACCCATTCCTTTGAAAGCCGTTTCTCTGTTGGGAACATAGTGTTCACATCGAGGTGTGGCTTAACCTTGCTGTGTGTGGGTCAGAGGCCATCCTTTTCCACACATATTAATCTTATAGCTATTGCAGAATAATTAAGGTTTTACAACATGTACAGTAACACATGTTTTATCAAACAACATTATTCTTTAAGACCAAGGGTATGCATTAACAACAACAATAATATAATGAGCATATATAAAAGTGTATGTTTTTCCTAAATATTTGTTTACAATGTATTAAAAACTAACTTGCATTAACAACAACAATAATATAATGAGCATATATAAAAGTGTATGTTTTTCCTAAATATTTGTTTACAATGTATTAAAAACTAACTTTGAAATTAACAATTTTTGAAGCTAACCAATGATATCACTTGTTGTCCCACTGTCATTTAGACTAATATTAATTGACCTATAATTAACACAAACAAGTCCTCTTGCTAAACATTTGATGAATTCAGAATGTGCTTTAGTCTTTTTTCTACCACAATTCGACCGTATCGTCAAACAAAACCATTATAAACTGACCTGTGTCTTTCAGCAAGATTTTATTCTCACTATCTGTTAAAAAGTACATTTATTAACTCTATATTCTTACAGTGATAAATACCTTAATGAGGCATCGGAGGACAGCCCCTCGACTGATCCCCACGTCGCCCAGGGCCCAGCCGTCCTGCAGAGACGCACCAGCGTAACTTAACTCCAGCTCCTGCTGGACTTCCTTGTCATTGGCTAGTTGCAAAAGAAAATATTTCTAGAAACAAAAGAAGACAAGATGAACACCGATGACATTTTCAAATATGTGAAACTCTTTAAGATATGCAGATATGCATATGGTATATTACTACGCATAGGCATTTCAATTTCTTAGTAGTCTATTCGTTTCCCTTCATCCTTCTCTATACTGCTCGCCAAAGATATTTTGGTGTTTGATGGAAATCAGTAAAATAACCTGACAAAGAAGCTCGCAGACGAGACCCCCATTCAGAACTTTTACTACCGTCACCATCTGCTTAACGGCCCCCACAGTCTGGTCCGGGGAGACGTGGAAGGGCTCCCTGAAGTCTTCATAGGAGACGAAGATCTTCATGTCTGACAGCCATCCAGTGGTGCAACCCCGCTGCTTCTTTCCCCTTTCCCTTCGCTGGTGTTCTGGTCAGACGGAGCAGTGTGAGTGAGGTATATAAAGTGAGGGGCTGGGCCGTTGCATAAGGGGGGGCCGGCCCGGCGTCATACCCTGTGGTCAGGGTATCAGTGTAGGGTGGGTCACTGGGAGGAAGACCCTTTATCATAAGCAAAGAACAGGCTGGATGCATATTCTCTTTTTGTATCTTCCCATTTTGAATTTGCACTGTGCTGTGTACTTTGTTGCTGATGCATCTTACTCTTTTCCTGTTGGATAAAGCTTATTTTAATCAATATTATTTACATTCCTATATTTCGTATGACCTCTATTTATATTTCTATACCTTCTAACTGACAGAAAGACACTCAGACAGATAGACAGAAAAACAGTCAGACAGACAGACAGACAGACAGACATGTCACTGTTATTTATTTGGGCAATATGTTTGGTAGACCACACAGTTCTGTCATAAAGTTTAACAGTCAAGTACTAGTTAAAATTGGGCCTCTTAATGTTGCAAGCATATTACATTAAGGAATTGAAATGCAACAAATCAATATCGGTTAAACAAAATGCCCCTCTAGAGGGTGCTAAAGTATAGCCCAAGTTTATGTCTAATATAATGAGTTAAAGGCTTTTTTTGTATCAACCATCTTCATTTTATTCTCGTTAACTTGGGAGGTTCAAGAAAAAATGCAATGAAGTAGTTGTTTGTTGAAATAGCTTTCGTTATTTATACAGTCAATTCCTGACTGGAGATGGCAGCAGCAGATTGTTGTCATCACGTGGATATGTTTACGTCTGGGATATTACGTCCTGGAAATAACTGACAGGCAAACTGACCAATGGAAAATCAGTATTTGGCTCGAGGCGTGTGTGATGGCGGAAGTTCGCATCCCTACACGAAAAATCCAGCGAGCGGATTATTGTTGACATTCTCCGGCGTACGGGCCTGCCTGGTAAACGGAATGAAGTTATCACATATCATCTTGATTGTGCACTGTATTACCCACACGTAGCTACAGCCTGTTATGTACACACTGGTCTCTTATTCCATAGAAAAGACACACCTCCTGAAACATTGAAAGGTAAGGATCTACGTCGAGCCAGCTAGTTGGCCTAGCAACATGCTAACGCTGCTGATGGACGGTCAGCTTCAGGATAGCTCGTCTGCCACACTAAGACACGGCGTGCTTCTACCAGAGGCCCCGTGAAGCTACCATCATATGTCCTGTCATGCGAATGACCTCGATCTTATTCGGTTACATGGCGTTTTCCAAAGTCTTAAACGATTCACTAGTCTTGTTATATATGTCAGTGAGATTCATTGGACTGTATTTCACATAGATGACCATGCTCTTCACTGGTCATTTGCTTAATTCTTGCGTGTCTGCACGATACAGAATGCAAGGTGGTGTATACAGCCCTCAAGCGAGCTGGTTTAATATATCGAACCCTGCCTAGTTTCGTAAGCTGGTTGTCATATAATAGAAAATTCAACATCTCTCTCCAGCTGCAATGAGGATCGCTATCATTGCTTTTACTTCCCATTTCTTGCGATTAGTTTCTCAAGTGCTTTCAAATTGTATCGACACAGCCATCCCATCTTATCTTTGTTGTTTATGATTATAATATAAAATGTAGTTTATTATTATTTATGTTTGAATCATATTATTACTTTTGTTGGATGATTCTGTATTTATGTTAAGCTAAGGGAATTGCTACCCCCATTAATTGTTGTTGGCCTATTACCCCGACGATTTAGGCCTCGCCCAAATCTCTTTTTAAGGTATTGTGGTTATAGTCAGAGATATAATAATGATCTGACCCAGAAATTAATGTATACCTTTAAATAACCATCAACGTCATTGAGAACATTCACTGTATTCTGGTATTCTAATATTGGCGCTATTTTGAGATCGTTATCGATAGTTAAGTTATGCAATTGCATATTGGTATTCTTTGGGAACTAAAGTGAGCATATCCGAATCTACAAAAGTGATTCATGGAGCAGTGCAACTTGTTGAGTGTGCTGGATTGAAACCAGTAGTCTTTCTCTATATAATTGAACACAAAGATGTCCCACTATGTTCATAATATGTTCAGGACATCTGTCCATGCTAGCAATGCTCTATCTGGACAGTGGACATGATTGATAATAAACCCATAGTTTATAATGGTTGGACGACTACTTCTCTTTTGTGTAATAAGGTTACTAATATTGTTTTCTAGCCTGAATACTTTTTAAGGAAATGTAGCATTTGTTCTTCCGCTCTCAATACTATCCAGGGGACCATGACCACACAAACGTGTTCCCCAAACACAACCGTTAATTAGGCTAATACCATTACCTGCGTAATAATCATCAGAATAATCCCCATGGAATGCCATATTGTTGCATCCATGTTTCTAATGGTGTAAATAAAGGATTTCCACCTGCCCATGTCTCGCAGGTGTGACCCCAGGCACTCTCTGCTGACCTGTGTGAGTGTGTGTCGGGGAGGTAAAGCAGCTGCGTTCCACCGAGTGATGCCAAGATGTTGCTGTCCCTTGGCATGCTGATGCTGTCCGCCACACAGATCTATACCATCTTCACCGTCCAACTCTTCGCCTTCCTCAACCTTCTGCCCGTGGAGGCCGACATCGTTGCTGTAAGTCAAAAGTGTCTTCTGTCTGTCTGTATTTCCTTCAGTTTCTTATTCAGATGTGTGTGTGTGTGTGTGTGTGTGTGTGTGTGTGTGTGTGTGTGTGTGTGTGTGTGTGTGTGTGTGTGTGTGTGTGTGTGTGTGTGTGTGTGTGTGTGTGTGTGTGTGTGTGTGTGCGTGAAATACTTTTTTTGACTCCTCATATCATATACGTTCTGAAAGTGAAAAGATAGTTTTCAGTTATTTTACTTCTATCTCCTGTGTGGAGTTTTAAGCCAGCTTTTGCTTTCCTGTCCATAAACCATTATTCAAATTTCGTTTATTATTATATTACACCTCATTCAAAAAAGGGAGTCATTTTTTTATTACCGCAGGCAAACGCCTGACTCCAGAAATTGTGAAAGTAATTTATCGTTACAATAACGTAATTCTATTGAGAACTTACAGTTCGCTATATAATGCCAACATTGAATTGTTTGAAATGGCATTTCATTCAAGGAAGCATTTTTAATGCTTACCTTCGGCTCACATATCCTTAATATGTTAGGGGGACTTTATCAGTTTTATTAGACTCAAAGATAAGAAATGTAACTTATTTTGGCAAGCTATTATCCGGAGATGTTTTTTTTCACATTGGTTGTTGAGTTGGTCCTATAATATATCACACCCTCTACTGTACATTTGGTTGAATGGCGCGAGGCGTCGGCTGCCAGACTTAAGTGTTTTCAGTATAGATTGAAAACACACAGAAAACAATTGTCTGTCTGTGAAGGACTCGGATAAACCAAGCAGAAACATGTTCAGAGCTTTAGTAGAACAGCATGCCGAGTTCCAGATGAATGTTCTTCTACTTAGTATGAACACTCGGTTCCATTCTTCATTCTTTCATAGTATGCGCTTTGATCAAAGTCAAATCACAATTCCCTCGCTCAAGAAATGAGCCCAGTGCTGTTAATAACATCACTCACCTTAGATTCAGATTCAGATTTTATTCGTCACATACACAATACATTGCAGTGAAATGTTCTCAGTCGGCTCCATGCTAAATAGTCACATAACAAACATAAAAAACAGTAAATACATTCAAGATGTCAGAGGGTTATTGCACATAGGGAAAAAAATGGGGGGTTACTTAAATAAATATGTAAGTGTCGTTGCTATAAAGGGCTTAATCAGTACCATTTAGATACCTGACAGCTTGGGGGTAGAAACTCTTCCTGAGTCTCTCAGTCTTTGCCGCCAGTGAGCGGTATCTGCTCCCTGAGCGGAGCAGAGAGAATAGTCCGTAGCCTGGATGGCTGGGGTCTTTCAGTATGTTGGTGGTCCTGCCCTTGCACCGCTTGATATAAATAAATCCTAGATTAGGGAGTTGCCCCCCTATGGTACGCTCAGCAGAAGGCACCACTCTCTGCAGAGCCTTACGGTCCGGCATGGTGGTGTTCCCAAACCAAGCGGTGATGTTCCCAGTCAGCATGCTCTCGATGGTGCAGGTGTAAAAGCTCCACAGGACCTTACATTTTTGAGGCTAATGTTCACCTATGTGCATTTGTGCTGAGTCCTTTTTTTTTTTTTTTTCACAGAATTGTAAAACAATAAAGTAAATCCTTTGCAGTCCAATATCATACCCGATGTTACCATGGATTACAATGTAAACCTCAGGATGGACCTTGGATATATGATCCAGTCTTTCTTTCATTCGAGAAAATAATTACAGAAATAATGTCAGATTTACTTTTCTTACAGTACTCATTCGACAACAAAACCGGAAACTTTGATGATCTACCTGCACGGTTTGGTTATCGACTTCCCAGCGATGGACTGAAGGTGAGCAAAGATTCGAGTCAAAGGTCAAAGGTCAAAGGTCACAGGCAGCCTCATCCAAAGCAAAAGCCATTCCATATGTTGTGAACAGCATCTTTATGAATACATGCATCCATCCATCCATCCATTCAATAAAATAGTACAGTAAATATACAGTGTTTTTGATGTGAAATTTATGTTTAATTTGTATCCATTTCTAAACATGAATCTGTGAAGCTATCTTCGGTTTTTAGCGGTTGATTGGTGTCTGTCTGTAAAAAAAGAACAAGAGTAAATTAAGAAATAATATATAATATATAGATCAATCTTTTTATTTCCTGGGCAAATTTCCGAGAATTAATTTGAACTAAGCCAAGGCATGGCAGCCAGGTTTTAACTTTCTATCTGCATGGATTAAGCTCTTCTGCGCTGAGTGTTATCAACATTAAAAGCTTTGTTCCAAAGTCAAAGTCTGGTTGCGGTATGGACATCACACCGAGGTCCTTGCTGAACCGCACAGCTGATCAACAGTGCTGTGGGTGATTCATGTCTGCTCCTCTAAGCTAGCCATTGTGGCGCTCAATCCTGTCAAGAACCGGTCGTTGTTGTTTTTCTATCAGGGCTTCTGGCACATGAACGCTTGCCGTAAGCAAAAAATACCCCACACAAATGTTTGTGAGCGAGTGTGTTTCTGGTTTGATGTGGGGATATCGGTTACCCAAAAACAGGAAGGTGCTGTCATGGTTGGATGGTACCTCGTCTGAAAGCCAGTACAAAAAAAGCCAGTAATTTTAATTCTTCTATTTTTTATTTTTGTTGGATAGATTCCATATTTCTCTTAGGCATTGATAGTCATCAATAGTCTTCCAGGCATTGATAGTCATCAGTGCCTGGAAGTAAAACGTCAAGGCATCACATGTATTTTATCATTTGTGGTCTCTACCTTGGAGATGTTTCGCCTTCCAACCGCCGGCACAACTCAGCCCTTTGATACTCCTTGTGTGATATGCTTGTGTTGCCACTTCTCACGTTACACCTTGAGGTTAAGACCACTTAGCGGTAGATGGCATAAAACCAGATGCCACATTACATGTGTCATCACATACACAATGTGTCACAGAGCACACACCCTCAACCTCAATCAAAGCAGCATACGACAGGTGGGTATGTTGGAAGAACCTCAGTCTTGTTCAGGCTCAGTATCAAGAAGGCCAATCACATTAAATGTCTGAAACTCTACCCACATTGGTGTGAAATTGCATATGCAAAAAAAAATCAAAGGTAAAAAGGGGTGCTTAAGTCTTGCATGTAATAATTGTCATACTTCAAACTAACAACAAATGATTTCCAATTGCATGTTACTGAGGGTTCTAGTCCCGGTCTCCCCTTATTCTGTGTCTTCTCCAATTCTTTCCAATCAGCCCGTTTTATTTGTTCTGCTTAAATCACTGATCCATTTTAGACATGGCTCCGACAGTAATGGCCTTGACAAGGCTCTTCCACACTCTGGGACAGTTAAGATATACAAAGGTACATTATGAGGTGTGTGTTTAACATTTCCTGTGTTAATCAACTGTGTTGTTCTACTTCTGTTAAGCTCATGCAGCCTTCGATGTGTCTTGCCGGACTGCAGGGTTATTTATAGCTTAAAATAGCAGCCGCTATTTTAAGCTACGAGTTATGGTCAGCTCGGAAGACAGGGGTTTTCCTACAATCCCTTATCTTGCCTTCAGCTTTATTTAATATTTAATATTTCTATTTTTGTACTTCTGTTATTTTCTGACTTTTAGGCTTCAGATGTTGGTACAAAAATTCCACATATGCCTAAAAAGCACCATGGGGCAAAACATAGGCGCAATATACGGTAATCAGTTTGTGGTTTTGATTTGCCTGCATAACTGCGTGTAAACTTTCAAACCAATGCTTAAAATAATTAAGCTCCATTTGAAGAGCCAAACTATAATGGTGTTGAACAAAATGAAAAATGATGCCAAAGTGAAATATACATTTAAATTGCTGTTGACACTGACATTGAATCATTTAAATACATTTTTTATTAATTTAAAGATTCACATGAAGCTGTACAAATATTGTAACCTTAGGTATTACAGTTTTTCTCAGTCGCTTTGGTACATTTCTCAGATCAGAATTGAAAAAAACTACCTGTTCAATCTTCACATCACATCACTTCAAGCAGTTTCTCATTTCTTTGAACAAGTTGCAAATGCTTTGGTACATTCATGCAAATGATTATGTACAATTCTCTGCTCCTTCCTACATTATCAATTGCTTATGTCATGTTGATCAAAATGTATTGTAATGGGTCTCTATTGAATAGTCTCACCCCCACAACATTTAGGCATTAGTTCATTGCATAAGTCTACATGCAAAATGGTTGAACAAGTTGTCATAATGTGTCAAGCATATTTCTATACATTTCCATAAGACTTTTTTTTCTAAATCTGTCCCGAATTGGTAAGTTGCTACCAGGTGAATCTTGACTTTCTCTAAAGAAGGGAAATGTGTGAAGTGCTAGATCAACCAACGATCAACCAGTTTGAATAGCTCAAATGTGCAGCTCCTGAACCATGAACTGGCAAGTGTATATACTGTACTGTATATAGCTGGAGCACCAAACAATGTTACATTGTCTGAGTGGTGAATCTGAATTTGTGACACAACAGACAGGGACGTCAGGAGGTCTAGGATGACTGCACTGTAATTCCTACAGCAATGCATGTACAGTTTACCCTATGAGATTTTCCTATGTTCACATTTCTATGGTGGTCGTTGACGCGTGACACGGTCACGCGTCAACAAATTACAGTACGTCAAAGCAGTCAAAGCTTAAATGTGAATCTTGTCCAGTCTCTTGCAATCAATCTCCCACATACACTAAGGTGTAACTTACAATTTAAAATAATTGTCTTCAAAACTTTAGCCATTGTTTACATCAGAACATCCCTCCAGAGTACACTTTTATATTGACAACATGACTAAGCAATTTGACTGTCTTATCCATACACATTGAAATAAGGACTTGTCATTTTGATGGCACTGACATGTTCATTGACACAGATATTTGCTTTTGAGAAACGAACTAAGGATTTTGAGCAAGAGACTAGCTTTTGCATGAAATCCATGGTGTTTTAGCTATTTGTACAAATTGTTTGAGAAATGCACTTACTGTTTTGCTAATTTCAATTCTGATCTGAGAAATGTACCAAAGCGACTGAGAAAAACTGTAAAGGACAATGAGATTATTGACTGGTGTGAGACAAAGATAGGAAGCTTTTGCTCAATTTTCATCATTCACACTATGCACACTAAACACACCATAATACTCAGAGCCTATTTTTTATGAAAAAGGCTCTTTAAGGAATCAAACTAAACTCAAGGAAAAAACTCCTGCCAGTTATGCACTTCTGTCTTCAAGGCCTGTTGCAGTGTGATGCTGATGTGGAATACATGGCAGAGCTAGACTCGGCCCCCGAGTCCAAGTAATATCCAAGGTCCGGTAGAGATGGAGACCAACAGTGTTTGATGTGTTAGAGAGACCCAAAGCTAGAGCTAGAGAGATCTTGTGGCTTTCATGTGGAGAGACAGGCAAAGGTCATGCAGTATGAAAAGGTCCAGGGCCACCTTGTACAAAGACTAAACCGACAAACTTTTAATACAGCAAAATAAAGTGCAATAGCGGAAGCTTTCGTGGAAAGCGGTGTGACCTTAAAACAAGATTGAGTTCCTGAGGACTAGTGTCTTCTGCTTTGGCTGTTTAATGACGGACCAACGAGCAGGGACTGGGAAAGTCACATGACACAAAATTGAGTAATGTAAATGAAGGCACTCTTCAAGGCCACACACACACACACACACACACACACACACACACACACACACACACACACACACACACACACACACACACACACACACACACACACACACACACACACACACACACACACACACACACACACACACACACACAATTCTAAATAAACAATTTTAAACACCTAGCTTAATGTGAGACTTCTGTAGAGAAGCAATTTCTTTCATATGGGTTAATTGATTTTGTTGCTAACTTTGCTCATACATGTTTTAGAAATGACTAACGAATGAGATCCTGTAATTAAATAAGTTGTAAAACCTTGATATTATTAAATCAAATACTACTGACATGTAATGCCCTTAAATCTTTAGATGCAATTACTTTCACAAAGATGAATTTTCTCATGGTAATCTGCAAACCCTCCAGAACCTAGACTGAACTCTTCAATCTTACTACTAAGCACCTTGAGTGGCAGACAACTTGGTACAAAACAAGTTGTGTATTCGTCCTTTGGGGACGGCTCTACACCACCTGGAAGTATGGTCTGTTTATCTCTGAGGTGGTATTTCTCCCAGGGGGTCTCACTGAGTCTCTGCCATGCTCACTGACGTAGTTTGGAGATTTTTAAAGCTACCACAAAACCCCTGGCCTCGTAAAAATTCTCCTGATCACCCCAGGTTCCCATTCCCATTCCCGTGTCTTTCTGCAGATCCGTGCCTCGAGCCAGTGGAAGGCCCTTTTCCAAAAATCTTTGAATGATAAGAACAATTCTGTACTCAAGCGAGGGAGTTTCGGTTCAAGTCGTGCAAGGTGCACCGCACTCTGCCGGATTACAAAAACAATGGCGGTGCCAAATAGAAGTGTAGCGATCTACGTAGCACTCAAAGCCTTTTTATCCGAAACCGACTGAATAACGATGTTAAGGAAATCAAAGCGGCAGGATTTTCAGAGTATCATTCGTGAACGGCTGGAGTTTTCTGAAATACGTAATATAATGGAAATTGCCCATATTTGGAAATCAATTGCTGACCAGCCAAAGCCAGACTGATATTCAATGCGAAACCCAATCTTAAATCTTCCAGATGGTCTCACGACGTTGTTCCCTTCCTCTTCCATAGCCTTATTAAAAATACGATTTTGAATACGTTTCTGCATTAATGCGTGCAGTTTTTTTAAGGGTCAAGGTTGAATTGGATTTTCAGCTGTATGATTTAGGACTGCAGCTCCGATGTCAATTGTGGACGAGATTTGTTGATGGTTTCTAGTGGTTGATGGTGGATTACAGGTGCTACACGCACGCATGCACACACACACACACACACACACACACACACACACACACACACACACACACACACACACACACACACACACACACACACACACACACACACACACACACACACACACACACACACACACACTAACACACCCCATAAAATGGGTAAATCCCAGTGCATGGTCGAACAAACAGAGTGAAATGGAGAGGACCTTTTGTCTGAGAGGTGCTGTGGCGTCACTGAAACCCAGTTAAACTGACACCCAGGTTTCATTAGCCTCGCTACCCTTTCCATGGCCGGTTTCAGTTCTGTTCCACTAAGTATAGGGCAGCCTCGCAACCACGCATCATGTGGGAAGGCGTGCCTTGGGTTTCCTGTGGAAAGATTCTGCAGTGAATCTGTCGTTGTGCAGAATGTTCTGGAATGTATCTAGACTAGTGATTTTCAGCTGTACAGTGCTTTTTAAAGAACCTTGTTTTTTTTTACACTGTTCTCTTTTTAAATAAAAGGCTCGTAAAGCTTGGCTCTCTCTCAAGGTTAAGGCTTTGTTCATTGAGCCCCGCCCCTTACTGATGTAAAAAAAAAAGTCAATCCACATGCAAAGGTACAAAAGGTAAGTGACTGAACAACCAATCCTTTCTGAACCGACCCTCTAGGGAAAGAGTAATCCTCTGTTCCACGGTTTTAATACAAAGTCCTTCAAGATAAGAAACATCTAATATGTTTTATTCATCTGGAGGGCCAGAGTGTGTGTGTGTGTGCGCGTGATAGAATTGTGTATTTGAGTAACCAGAACGGTGACAGGGAAGTGATTGTTTTCCCTGAGTCACATCCTGTCTCATGGCCTTGTCCCTGTCCCATGGGCAGTGAGGAAAGAGGGCTTGGGGGACAGAGGGCTTGGGGGGGGGGGGGGGGCACACCTGGGGCCACACCTGGGGCCACACCTGGGGCCACAAACGTGTCCAATGAACCAGTGGTGGTCATGTGCTTAAAACATCCACCGTAAAAACAATCAGCCAAGGGCCAATACAATCCCTTCTCACTTCCAATTGGATCTGCAGCATCACACCGACAACCTGGATGAGATGCCCCTTATGTTGTGGGGAAAGTAGTTTCAGATCATATCTTGCGTAAGTTGCGTTCACATTAAAAAATAAAAAAGTAAAATATAGTTGCGTTCACATTTCAGGCGTTAAGCCCAAACCCACCCCCCAGCGGCGTTGACCTTTGAGGCCTCTGGCTCAGCAGAACAAACCGCTATGTGTAATCCTGTCAAATTAAACCTCAGAGACCTCATCAACTGGGTTCCATCTCTGGGCTGGACTGTCTGCCTGTCTCTGACTGTCTGCATTGGTCACTATTGGTAAAATGGCTATTTCTTTATTTCTTTGTGTCTTGTGGGCAGTAATAATAAACATTTTTAGCGTACGTCACCGACCAAGCCATGGTGTTTCCAGTGGTTTAAATGGGGTTAGTCAAAAGGGAGCCGTAGCATTAATCTGTGTTTGGTGAATCTGCTTCCAGAAGGCTCCGAGAGAGTGTTCACAATGCGACTGTGTTGCCCGACTCAAGCCTACGCTGAAGCCAAACACGAGTTTAACATGACGGGATTAGGCCCGCCCACTCAATGCCGCTGAACAGTGTTATCATTTACAGACAGAACACTGACTGAAAGACTGCCTCCTCAATGCATTCAACATCCAACAAACAAACATAATTCAAATTCACATTATACTGTGGAAGGGAGCGAGAGCTTTGAGAATGGTGGTTTTGCTTTTAAACGCAAAGTACAAAGTCCTCCTTTTGAAGTCCATTAGGCCCTGAAACAGGCTGGAGGATTATCGGTTGTTTATTCAGTTTGTTAGTTTTGTCTGTTGGCCCTGCATTTTCATGACATCAACAGTGGCATTCCTCGACCAACAGAGGGCGCTGTCGCATCGTGTTTCGTGAGAAGCCCGCTGGAATGTGAGGCAGTGGCACAGTGACGTCATTGACCAACTGAGCAGGGATGTTCCAAAAAAAGGCATGCTGGAGGCGGGGGGATTCCACCCGTCCGTCTTCGTCCCCCCGCCGCAGTATTCACCGAGGAACCGCCCCCACGTTGGTGTAACAAAATGTCAGCCGAAATGTATCGCTGACCCGGGAGCGAGTGATGCATTCTGTCACTTTAGAAGCACTGAGCTCTCAGCCTGCAGACCTGAGCTTCTGTCTGTCCTGCACCACCCCTCCTCCTACGCTAAGATGAACTGGTATGCTCCCAGTCCAGGCTGCTTTATAAGCGCTTTTTGATGTGTCATTGTGGATTGCGGTCTCTGGGCAGGACACAGACGCATGAGCACTAACACAGAGATTCCCTGCCACTAGAATTCTGTGTGTGTGTGTGTGTGTGTGTGTGTGTGCAGCGTATGGGACTGAGTGAGGCATGAATTGCTGAGTCGTCATGCAGTGTGGGCGGGGTCGTGTGTGGCTTGGCAGCGTATGGGACTGAGTGAGGCATGAATTGCTGAGTCGTCATGCAGTGTGGGCGGGGTCTTTTGTGTCTCTGATTTCCCTAGCAGAGAGAGAGAGAGAGAGAGAGAGAGAGAGAGAGAGAGAGAGAGAGAGAGAGAGAGAGAGAGAGAGAGAGAGAGAGAGAGAGAGAGAGAGAGAGAGAGAGAGAGAGAGAGAGAGAGAGAGAGAGAGAGAGAGGAGAGAGAGAGAGAGAGAGAGAGAGAGAGAGAGAGAGAGAGAGAGAGAGAGAGAGAGAGACGTAAATGCAGGTAGACTCCAGGGAAAGAAGTATGGTGGAGAAAAAGCGAACAATGAAGAGAGAGGAGGGGGTTGAAGTTGTGAGAGAGTGAAGGAAAATGAACCATGTTTTGTTTGCACCCCAGGCAGATGGCGAGAAAGGGATGGGGTAGGAGTGAGAGGGAGAGAGATGTGGTGAGAGGGAGGGAGAGAGATGGGTTTGGAAATGATAGCGAGATAATACATTCATCACATCCCCAGCTAAGTGCAGTGATCTGCTGCACTAATATTTATGACAAGAATCTACTGCATTGAAAACACCCCGTGCAGAGTAGACCACACACACACACACACACACACACACACACACACACACACACACACACACACACACACACACACACACACACACACACACACACACACACACACACACACACACACACACACACACACACGCGTTTGGTTTGATACTGAGATTTTATTATATTCGACGGGGTTATTAGGTTGTGAAAGTGAAATCTCATGAATGACTTTCTGTAAGTGTGTCTGTGTATGTCTATGCGTGTATAGTATCGTCTGCTGTTTAGTGACCGTAGATGGTGCTCATATGATATACTTGATGTCAAGTGTTTGAGGATGATCATAAGTGATGGTACAGGATAAAAAAAAAAAGTATTTGTTGTAAATAGATGAAAGAATTGCATCACAGACTTGTTGCTAGCCATCCTTAGGTGGAGAACTATTCTTCAGTGGCGCTCCACTACGTTCACCATCAGATGACAGCGGTTGTACAGTAGACTACATAGATAAGTTGTGCAAAGGAAATCCACTTGTAGCTTGGCTCATCGTTATGATGAACACAGTGCGTCGCTCATGTAGCATTAGCAGCTGATAATCAAAGGGACGACTGGTGCCATGTTTGATAAATCATTTGAAGCTGAGCGACACGTAACATGGCAAGCTGCGATGGGATGGCCTTGATTTAAAGAGTTGGTTTCAGTTTAAGCAGAGGCATTTAGGCAAGGCAAGGCAATTTTATTTATATGGCACTTTTCATACACAAGGCAGACTCAAAGTGGTTCACATATAAACATTGTCATACAATAACATAAAATAATAGATAAGTGAAAGAAAACATATGCAAAGAAATGAGTAAAATAGAAAGTTAAAAAGGCATTTTAGTATTAAAATAGAGAATAAATGCAAAGTTAAAAAAGCTTTTTAGAAAGTTTAATGTATTTAAGATTTAGCATTTACCTGAAAACCTATAATTGACCAATGGTTCTCTGTCACCTGTCCCAGGGCTTCCTGATTGGTGCGCGGCCGGAGAATGCGTGCATGCCCATCGAACCCCCGCCCAGAGCGGACAACGCCTCGGGAGCCTTCATCGTCCTCATCAAGCGCTTCGACTGCAACTTTGACATCAAGGTAGGTTGCAGTGCGCCCACATCCAGTGTCGCACCCCCCCGGTCTTGACCGTTTTTTACAAGGTTCTGTTTACGTTTACTCCAAGCTGCCTGTCACCCCTGTGGTTGACTCCAGTGGATGGATGGGTCTCTGTGTGTGATGTGTTCGATGCTGTTGAGTGTGGGGGAGGGTAAGAAAGGCAAAGAGATTTGGGGAAAGAGAGAGAGAGAGAGAGAGAGAGAGGAGGAGGTTGAATGTGAGGTGGTAGTGAGAGAGAGAGATATTGCAGAGATGAGAGAGAGGAGAGAGAGAGAGAGAGAGAGAGAGAGAAGAGAGAGAGAGAGAGAGAGAGAGAGAGAGAGAGAGAGAGAGAGAGAGAGAGAGAGAGAGAGAGAGAGAGAGAGAGTGAAGAGCGAGAGAGAGAGAGAGAGAGAGAGAGAGAGAGAGAGAGAGAGAGAGAGAGATTTTTAAGCTCTCGAGAGTAAACAGGAGGGCAGGTATACAGAATGTCTGGGACTCGCGCACGTCACAATGGAAAGAATGAGAGTGAGAGAGACAGAAGAGAGAGAGAGAGAGAGAGAGGATTAAAGAAGGGGACTGCAAGTAAGCAGTGTTTGGGTATTTTAGTGATTAAATATAAATATGTACATAAAACGTGTATAAACATACATCCCACATGTCAACACCCACGTCTAGCACACACCACCCCCACCGATATAAGGCCAACAGCTTCATCCTCTGGAACCATTTTCTCTGGAGAACAATGTTCCCAACAAATACAAGCAATGCTTTAACGCCCTTCTGAGCCCTTTTGTGAATCCTTTTTTTTTTTTTTTTCCCCATTCGGAGCGACGCACAGAGCCGGCTCATATATCAATGACATACCAGACCAATTTCGCTGATTTGATTACCACATAATTGTTATTCTTGGCTGTGTCAATATCACTCAGCTTTAACTCACCCCCCCAGCTGTCCTGCACATGTCCTGACCCCGCCCTGACCCCTGGGGGTAAACACCAGCCACAAAAAACAATGACGCCATGTTTATTCAAACAGAGCAGGTAGGCTTAATACGCCGCTGGCTTCAGAGCTCGGCTGACCTGGAATCAGTCAGCCCTGGTCAAAGGGTAATGGGTGGATGTGTGACGGTCCTCTGGTCGTGGCGCTGGCGCTGCTGCTGCTGCTGCCGGGGCAGAGAGAGACTGCCGTGCAGTCGGGGAGGCGGGGTTATGTAACCAGAGCTCAGGAGGGGGGCGGAGCTCTACTGTACCAGGCCTTGCGAGAAATCCGAGCCTTGCTCAGTGTGCGCATGTGTGTGTGTGTGTGTGTGTGTGTGTTGGTATGTGTGTGTAATGTGTCTGTGTGTGTGTGCGTGCTTATGCATGCATGCATGTTATTGGAATTGGAAGTGTCCATATTTCTCGCCCGCTCTCGTTCTTGCTGGACCTCCTGTCCTTCCATTCCCCTCTCCTCCGTTCACTTCAAACATACACTCAAACTATCTTTAATGGAACTACATTCTATTCACTTTCTCTCTGTCTCTCTCTCTCTCTCTCTCTCTCTCTCTCTCTCTCTCTCTCTCTCTCTCTCTCTCTCTCTCTCTCTCTCTCTCTCTCTCTCTCTCTCTCTCTCTCTCTCTCTTCCCCCCCCCCCCCCCCCCCCACGAGCTCTGTTCCCTCCAGAAGTTGCCGGGGAACAAAGGAATAATAGATGCCATCTTGACCGAAGGGGCTTTCTCAGTAACCCCTCCTCTCTCTCTCCCCCCCCCTCTCTCTCCCACTAAAGAGAAGAAAAAGAGAAATACCAATAACTGCCCGAGCCGGTAGCCTCATGATGCTAACATGCTAACAGTGATAATGGCCTATTTAAATGGATTGTCGTCAGGCAATAAACGGGCCACTCTCCTACTTACCCCCCCCTGAAAGGAGATGCTTGTCAACTGCAGTGTGTGAGTGTGTGCGCTGCAGCACTACACATCTGTGTGTGTATGTGCTTGTGCTTGTCTGTGTTGGTGCGCACGTGCATATTTAACAGATTCCTGCACAGCTACGAGAGAGAGAGAGAGAGAGAGAGAGAGAGAGAGAGAGAGAGAGAGAGAGAGAGAGAGAGAGAGAGAGAGAGAGAGAGAGAGAGAGAGAGAGAGAGAGAGAGAGAGAGAGAGAGAGAGAGAGAGAGAGAGAGAGAGAGAGAGAGAGAGAGAGAGAGAGAGAGAGAGAGAGAGAGAGAGAGAGAGAGACGGTCCAGTGGTGCATTTTCCTGCTCTGCTCCTTCTCCCCCCTCCTCCGCTCACAGCTTAAGTGCAGGATGCACGTCCTGGTTATGCGACGGGAAAGAGAAAAAAAATAACACCAAACGTGTGACAAATCTCTGGGTGTGCACATCTCTACCTCTGTGAGGTGTGGGCAGAGAACAACAGGGCCATCACCGTCTTCTCACTGCTTCTAGTTCTCTTGCTCTCTGCCCCCATTCTGTCTCATTCTCGCTTCCTCCTCCGCCATTAACCGCCTCTTAGCTCTTCCCTCTCTCTCTTCTGTTCGCTCTTTTCTTTCGGCTGCGTGTTTATAATTCATTTATTCATTGGGATTGTCGCCGGCGGCTGTAATGCCGTGTTATAGATATGTCGGCCGGTCTTTGGAACCAGTTGCTTTTTAGTCTCGCGTATGCGTGACGTGAGGCTGTTTCCATCGAGGTACGCTGTGGCCTGTGTGCGTTCGGGGAGGCGTGTATTTGCGTGCGTCCACCTCGCTAAAGCCCCCCGTCTCTGGTGAGCCTGAGTCCCCAGTCGAGGGGGTTTGACTGCTGGATGGTTCTGCCGGCGCGACTCATGACCGACCCAGGTTCCGCCTGGCTGGAGGGTGCGGGTGGGTGTGGGTGTGGATGTGCGAGCATGCGCACACCAGTGCCTTTCGCAATGGTATAGTGTTGACATTTGTTGAAGCAACAACTCTGACTTGTACCGGTGATGTGAAGGACACGCACGCACACACTGATATGTGTGTGTGTGTGTGTGCGTGCTTATGCGTGCATGTTATTGGCACACACACACACACACACACACACACACACACACACACTGTAATTGATGTTATCTTCTAACAATAATATAGAACCTCACTGAACATGAGACGCAGCCACACACACACACACACATTCTTAGCAGTAACCAAGCCTTAAGCGCTCCAATAACTGGCGGCGTCTCTCTTTCAACACTTTCACAGTGGTCACTTAAACACCTTTTGTCACAAACATAGTCTCTCTCACTCCCTCTGCCTCTCTCTGTTCTCGTCTATCTCCTCTCTCCCGCCGCTCGTTGTGTGGTGTATGTGACGAGAAGCAGCATTATTGAGCGGCACTTGCCCTCTCCTCCAATAAAAGTTTATCTAAATCAGCAGTCTGGACCTTGAAACCATGGCCTGTTCCACTCAACGCTCGTCATGCTACGGCTTCCGTGTTGTAGGAATGCAGAAGCTTGCTGCGGAGTCGTGGAGGAGAGGGGGAGAGAGAGAGGGAGAGAGGGAGGGAGAGGGGAGAGAGAAGGCAGAAGAGGAAATGAGAGGGAATAGTGTTAGTAGTGGATAGGTTGGTATAATAGTTTGAAGGGTTGTGAACAGTAAGTGAGGTTAGTAACTTGGCCGCATTTATTAAACACCTTTTTGTTGTGACTGTGGGTGTCATGATGGACTTTGGATAAGAAAGGGACTCTGGGTTCTGCATACTTGGTATTCAGCACTTTCTTTCTGAGTCTTTTTAAAGGATGTGTCAGATGTCCGATGTATTCCACTCCTGTCATGTGTGTGTGTCTGTGGACCCACCCCTTGACCCTACTCTTCCAAAACTCTCAACTGTTCGTCACATGCAGATATGATACTAAACCACCCTCTATGATGAGTCCGTGATGTATCCATTGAAGAGGTGCACAGATGGGAGGGGACACACACACACAGACAGACACACACAGACACACACACAGAGAAAGTAGTAACAACACACCACACACACACACACACACACACACACCTAACACATCACCTACACACACACACACACTACTCACACACACACACACACACACACACACACCTACACACACACACACACACCACCATCAACACACCACACACAAAACAGAGGAGAAGAGAGACACACATACACACACACACCACAACACACACACACTACACAACACACACACACACACACACACACACACACAACACACACAAGACCCACACACACACACGCACAACACACGACACGACACAGCACTATGTAAATGCTTACTGAACTGGAAAATGTTACCACTCCATTCTCTCAGAAGGCAGTGTGGAGAAGCCGAAAGACTAATGTATTCTGTGTGTTGGTATTCAACAAAGCTTGATAACAATCTGGATTGAATGATCTTTGGAACAGAAGTTAACCCAGATCCGTTTCCAGTGAAAGGCTATCTTCTGTCTCCACATGTTATCGATGACAAATTATGATATCATATCACGTTAGAGAGTCCAACCCAACTGCTGACACCCAGGTATGGACTCGTCATCAGTTTTGTCAGCATAAGCTATTTTGCGGCTATTAGCTTTTCATTAACAAGTCATTTACCAGAGCGAGAACAGATGTTCCAGTTTGAAACGTCTTACTCTTCTGTAACGCAGTCCTGAGGAAGAAAACGGGATTATTCATTCCTGTGCGGTCTCTCAGGATTGGCAGTAATTAAGTAGCAGAGAGAAGGTTCAATTAACATCAAGGATGGCGCTCAGACACTCGCCGCTACAGTCTGCAGATATTAGGACCCCTGGGTCCTAGATTAAGATTGGGCTACACTACAAAGTGTGTGTGTGTGTGGGTGGGTGGGTGGGGGGGGGGGGGGGTGGCTTTATCGGTTTATGCATGTGAACCTATATAGTTACTCTGTTTAATTTGTTTCTCTAGAGCTCGCATCCTATTCGACTTCCCATGTTGTGTATTTATACTTCCCTTCCGCTCTCCTGCTAGAACTTCCTCTCACTCTTCTATCGAATTTTTTCTTGACCTCATCCTCTTCCCCATGACCGTCTCCTCTGTAGTCGTGTCGACCTCCCTTCAATCAATACCTCCCCTCCTCTCTCTCCTTCTCTCTCTCTCTCTCTCCCCTTCTCTCTCTTCTCTCTGCTCTCCTCTCTCTCCGTCTCTCTCTCTCTCTCTCTCTCTTCTCTCCTCTCGTCCTCCTCTCTCTCCCGTTCTCTCTCGCCTCTCCTGCTCTCTCACTCTCTCTCTCTCTATCGCTCTCTCTCTCTCTCCTTTTCTCCCTTTCTCCCCCCAGTCTCAGGAATGTACTAAATGTCCTTATCTTTGCCCATGCAAACACAGGGCGAGCCAGCTTAGAGGTCAAATTCCACTCTCCCCAATCCCAGGCAGACAGACTGCATGCGGGCATGTAGACTGCCCGCAACAAGATCCTCTCCTTACAGAGACAAGAATAATAGTAGTAATAATAATAAGACAAATTCTAATTCCAGTAACTGGGTCGGGGTGGGTGACCCTCCATCCCCCACAACATCATTCTGTCACATACAAATCCCCTCTGTCCCATGAATCTCAGCAGCCAGTATTTGAGACAGGATGTGATGCAAGTCTATAACAGAGTATGTGATGGATATACGACCACAAGTATATATTTTGGTGTCATTCACATATGTTTATTTGCGTTTTCTCATGAATCTCACTCATATATAAGCAAAAATGTTGGACTGGAGCTTCATTGTTCAGGGAAGTTCATATGATACTAGAATTTTCGCGTAATTGCCAGTGCAGTCTAGCAGGAGAGTCTTAACAGACCTGATTAGGAATATGACACTAAACAGGTAGGCTAACTAGGAATGGTAGCATGGCGACGAGCACATTGCCATGCTACTAAGGTCACATAATGACCTTAACCACACATCTTCAATCTTAG
This sequence comes from Melanogrammus aeglefinus, assembly GCA_900291075.1. Taxonomy (NCBI): domain Eukaryota; kingdom Metazoa; phylum Chordata; class Actinopteri; order Gadiformes; family Gadidae; genus Melanogrammus; species Melanogrammus aeglefinus. The sequence goes on along the minus strand of OLKM01000982.1, from coordinate 32,801 downwards.
AAAAAACCACAACCACTTCGAACAAACACCACTGCTAAACTAATACTATGACCATTTTAAAGGTCCAATGGCATGGAAATCTCACTTTATGATTTTTCTAACATAAATAGGAGTTCCCCTAGCCTGCCTATGGTCCCCCAGTGCTAAAAACTTGTGTTTTCGGTGTAAAAACGAGCACTAAGTGTTCTGCTCGCCTTTTGAAAAGACGGAGGCTCAAGTGCGCTGATTTGGATTATGGTCCATATTTTTTTTTTTTACATTTTAGGGCATTTAGCAGATGCTTTTATCCAAAGCGACTTACATCAGTTAATACACACATTGACACACCGACGGCCAGAGTCAACCATGCAAGGCGACAGCCACAGCTTCGTCAGAGAGTTTAGGGTTAAGCTGTCTTTGCTGAGGGACGCATCAACACTCAGCTAGGAGGAGCTGGGGTTTATCTCAGCCATGGTTGAGAATGAATTGTGGGGAAAGGAACTTTGGCTTTGACTCCCTGAAGAACATGAACCACGACATGGAGGAGAAAGGGATGTGGTGCCGCGATGGTCCTCTCGCTTGAGCCCCGCTTCGCCGTCCGCCGAGGGAAATCCACCGCTCGGCGCTGCTGAGAGCGGTGTGTGCTAAGCACTGAACAGCTGCGATGTTCCCTCGGCAGCGTGTGCTGCGGCCGGGAGACCACACGTGGGCACAATATCCTTTCTCCTCACATGTCGTTGGTTCAGTCTACATTCAGATTGATGTGGGCCGTGGGAAGAACCCAAAGACGTCGGGGAACCTGACGCGGTCAGTTTGAGACTTCATGAATATTGTCTGGAGGCTCATACAGCTTTTTGCTCGTGAACAATATATACTTTATATGAATACAGTAGATAGATGTATATATAGGGTATATTATTTAGAGTTAGTAAGAGCTCCAAGCTCTAGAATTTTACAGAACACGGGTAAAGGCTGCGTGCCCTCGCACACATGTAAACCAGAGCATGAAGGTACTGTGTGGCTGCAAGGTGTCAGTGGCCCACCACCCACCGGCATCCTACCTTGACGCCGCCTCGCTCTCTCTATTTGCATTAAGCTAGAGAGACATGAACGGCGCATTTTGGGGAACAGCTCAATGTGCGCCTGACTCGTAGTGGTGTAACTCTGAGCCACGGCTGAATTTCGGAGACGGTCTTCAATACTGTGTTGGGGGCCCACTCTATCGTATATTTAAAGCTCCATAAAAGAGCATGCCATGGGACCTTATACAAAATATCGTAACTTAAAGGTTTGGTATCGCGGATTTGCGAACGATTTAAAATACACAACTCAAATGGTCCTGACCCCCTCTCCTTAACCACGATCTGATCTGACTCCACCCTTTTCAGTTACATGGACGCGCGATATCGCACACGACGCGACACACAGATGTTGCGGAGTCGAGCATTACTAGTTAGGCTAGCTCCGCTTAGATACCGCAGGATATAACACAAACAGCAAGAGCTTGCTCTGGGTCCGAGCTTTGAGTATGCGCGCATTGAAGGGGTCACGCGCGGGTGAGGGGTAGCAAGTACGAACGTATTTGAATTGGGCTCGTACTTACTGTCCAATGCCACTTCGGTGGGTCTGGTAAATCATTGCTTTTCGAGCCTCCTGCTGTTTCACAGATGAATTGACTTGTTTATTTTTTATGTCAGTATCTTCTAACATCAAGTGGTGTCTGAAGTGGGTTATGATAAGTAGGTTTCAGGTAATTCTGTCAATATAATGGGCAAAAAAGAGAATTTCCATACCCACCTTTAATATCGCAAAGCTAATGCCTGACATTAAACATTTCTAACTTTGACCATATCTTAACCACTATCACTAAGCTAATAACTAAACGTAACCTTTTGCTACCAAATCTTTAACGTAACCTTTGCTAAACAAAACCATTTCTAACTTGCCACCAAGGTTGTTTGAAATATCTCCCCGGCCGCTATCAGGTATGCCACTTGGCTAAACAAACATAGGTACCTAAATTCCAGTCGTATGATACACTTTTTGCAGGCTACTTTCAAAAGACACGTGTTGAGTGTCGCGTTTCAAATGTCCACGGAGACACTTCTTCTGCTGTTATGGTTAACTCTACGGTGGGTCCTAACAGATGGATCTACTTATTGAGGACCTTATTGAGACCTTAAAGGTATTATACAGTTGGATCGTCCAAAACGATATGTTTACGGACCACATTTCTGTTCTACATTTCTGTTGGTGAACAATTGCGAAATAACCTCTGTCGGAATGTGGTGTTCGCTATATATTTCATACTACCTACACCCTGTACGCGAAGGACATCGGGATGAAATTCAAGAACTATTTGAAAATACACACACACACTGTCACACGCACACTGTCACATTCCATCATCACGCAGGCATACATTCACACAGACAGACCATTACCATTACACACACACACAGGCGTTGTGTGTGTGTAATGGGTGTCAGTGTCGCTGGATTCTGTTGTTACACATAACCAAAATCATCTGCTAGCGAGTGTGCGTGTGTGTGTGTGTGGATTTGCCTCCAGACATACACTGAGGTCTTTCATAGCGCCCCTCACAATACTGAAACACATGGAATCCCACTGCTGTCTTGCGCAAAGCTTCACGTATGTCTCTGCATAACATTACAGTGACAAGGCACGGACAAAAGACAGCACTATACTTTGTTAACATGGACGCAATTCTGGATCTCCTCAGTGGCCTTAGACTTTCTCTGCATGCATATGCAGAGCAACACATACACACTCACTCACCCAATTCCATCACGCACACACACGCACGCACGCACGCACGCGCACACACACACACACACACACACACACACACACACACACACACACACACACACACACACACACACACACCACACACACACACACACACACAGGAACGATACACGCATACGCACAGACCACACACACACACACACACACACATAAACACCCCCACACAGAAACGCACACACACGCAAACACACTCACACACACACGCACACAAACACACACACACACACACACACACACACACACACACACACACACACACACACACACACACACACACACACACACACACACACACACACACACACACACACACACACACACACACACACACACACACACACACACAAGCAGAAACGTGAACAAATAAACGCAAAATCCCCTGACCAATCAAAAGTTAGGCAACAGGCTGGAGTTCTATTTTTTTTTTCTTTGTCCTTGATGTTGCTGAATATGCTTGTGTCACATCACAGTGCTGCTAGAGTACCGTATACATCCAGCGTCTAAAGCCTTCTCCACAACGCCATGATTTCTCCGATCAGCGTGGAAAGCCCTCGTTAATGATGCAGTCGTGCCGCTGACAGAGGCCTGCAGTGTAGGACATACGTTGTTATCATGATTGATTTGTTAGAACCGTTCCTCGCACCCTCCTGCTCAAACATCGTTTTCCTCCCTCTGATGTGCTTGCACATACTGTGGCTATTGATTCAACGACTGTATTCTACGTTCAGCAAACGCAGGGTTTCTATGCTTTGAACCTGATTTTGTGTAGTGGCCTTTCCTTTTGTGGTCCTCGGCTTGGTTACCTTCTAGGTTTCTTTGACAAACCTGACCAATAGAGGGGAAGGACATTTGGGAGATCCCAGCAATACATGTTTAACCATCATTGTGCGTCAATACACAACGTTATACCTAGTTACATGCAGCCTGTTAGTAAGAAATACAGTGGCATTTAATCCTATAATATCCCCTATGTATAATCCAATTTAAAGATGGTGTTTCCGGCTCTTTGTGTAATGTATAGCGAGTTCCTGTTTCTTTGTTTAAGCACATATGGAGATTCGTTTTAGGATCATTCTGTCACATCCTATTTCCTTCTCGATGCATGTTGAAGGCTTGAAAGCACAACAATGGCTGTCCAGGATGCACAGTCACAGAAAACCAGTATCCATTCAAGTAGAACCCAAGACACACCCAAATGAGCAGCATATGGGCGGGCCCAGAGTCAACATGGTTTATTTTCTTAATCCTTTAAAGGAAAGCAATTTTTTTTGAAACCAACAGGTTTTAGTCTTGACAGAATCATCTGCATCCATGGTTCATAAAACAAATAAGTATATCCAAAACGCTCAGTATCTGATATTTGAATACGCTTTGAGTCACAACCTCCTAACTAACCTCGGAGACACACACTTCCATTGAAACATTTAAATGGTGCAGCACATTCTGTTAACACTGTGTCCACTGTTCCTTGACATACATGTACAACAAAAACGCACTCTCCAACGTCAGCAGTGTAAAAACCTGTTGGGACATGACATGTTGCTCCCTTACTAGTGGTGGGCATAGATTATTTTTCTTTAATCTCGATTAATTTTTTACAATAATTCAACTCAATTTTTTTTTTTTTTTTTTACAAGTGGTGGGAAAATGTTGGCAGAAACTGGTGGGGACGCGGACGCGTCCAGCGTAAGTGACGCCTATGCCCAGCTCCCAACCCAACTTTGAAAATAGATTAACGGCGATATTTTTTGTATCGCCCGATAAAAGTCTTGCGTTAACGCAGCCGTTAACGCCGATATCGGCCCACCACTGTCCCTTACACAACAAGCCGTGGCTGGAGTGGAGCTAGAAGGGTGCGCCCTCAAAACAGGACTATCTCGTTTGCGCTCTATTTACCAACTCCAAAAACAGCCATAAACGCTGCAATTAGAGTCATGAAGGAAGCAGTGTCCGTAGATGAAGGGTAGAGTGGAGCGAGGACCGTGACCCCCAGCTGACTTTACCAGAGCGGCTCTCAGCACCGCGTGAGTCACCATCCACGAGCCTCTGTTCCCGCGTCTCTTGTTGCCTACATCCTGCTCTGGATCATTTCCTGTTTTGCCGCCTCGATTTGAGCACAGACCACTGCTGTTGCCGAAAAAAGCGCCCGCTGTGTATTAAAGCGTACGCTAGTAGCTCGCTGTTAAACGAGAAAACAGATCCTCCTCGTCCCCCCAAGCCTGCACACAGATGAACGGTTGGCAGGAACCACTATTTAATAATGAAAGACCGTTGTCCTACTGCTCTTCTCTCCTCTCTCTCGCGCGCTCTCTCACTCTCTCTGCATGGCCTGTAAATGATCCTCTGCAATCCTGGTTTATTTAGAAATATGAATCCACACTTGCATATGACGCAGTGAACCAGCAGATTCACACAGCTAACATCACGTGGATGGTGAATAGCATTGAGGTCTTCTTTCTAAGTGATTCGCTGAGGTGGCTGCTGAGTAACGTCCCACATGGTCAGTAAGCCACATGTAAACACTCAGGCAGCGCAACCATTGCAGATCTGGATCTGATGTGGGACCATTTATCGCTTCGTCATACGTGTGCGTGGGTGTGTATGTGTGTGTGTGTGTGTGTGTGTGTGTGTGTGTGTGATGTGTGTGTGTGTGTGTGTGTGTTGTGTGTGTGTGTGTGTGTGTGTTTGTGTGTGTGTGTGTGTGTGTGTGTGTGTGTGTGATATTGAACATCCCGGTGAAAGAGTATTTTATTTTTAGCCTCGACCTCCTCTCCCTCCTCCTGTTCAGTCCATTCTCTCATAAACCCTACTCACTGTTCTACTTCCTCAACACGTTATCCAACACTTCTCAATTCATCCCTAATCAGGTGTGCAGCTTAAGCAGTTTTAACTCCTATTCTCTATCTATTAATTATTTGTATTATTATTATTATTATTCTCAAACTTCCCTCCTCAACTCATCTATACTTTGCACAAAACAAAAAATATAACTTTGTACACTATCTTACTATCCTTTTTAGTTTTATGGAGATTAGACTTTTTAAACCAAGAACAAACTAGCACCCACCGAGAAAACCATAGCAACCATCATAAACACCCGATCAACCACCCAGTAAATCCGAGCAGACACCTACAGAAGCTCACATAGAAGACAATAGAAAACACCCAAACCAGAATTCCTAGCAACCATCCAATTGAAACCATCTAGAACACCCTAGCAACTCCCCACGTCAACAACCCTAACCAACAACAACACCCTAGCAACTTTGCCTAACAACCCAACGATCGTTCAAAAAACACCCGTGGAGCGACACGCAAACACCAGAGCAGCCACCGTACAGCTCCAGCACTGCTCAATTATGTCTTTATTTCTTTATTGGCACAAAGGAGGTGATAAGAAAACGGTCAACATCAAAGCAAACATGGCGTAGATGGTGCAGGAGAGCAGAGGAACCCCCAGAAGGGCTTACCGTAAAACCATTCCCCTCTATGATTTTTACATTGATCATAATACTATGGATGTTTGTTGCCTCAACATAATGAAATAATAAGGAACGCAGCGAAATTATAATTCTAGTAATAACTTCTTTCATAATACTAATGACATAACGTCACTCTGCTGTACATTTCCAATACACCAGGGTGCTAAACCTATTCACCACAATTTCTAATGCATATACTCTTCCTTGTTTGCTGCTATTCATACGAATATCCCTCCTCTAAATCAACAAGAGCATAATATTTTCTTCACATCTTTCCAATGTGTCGTATAACACGACATGATAAGCATTTTATTATTCGACCGGACAGCCGAGCGGCAGTAAAACAATAAAGCACGATGAAAGCGTCAGGTGAGTGACCGACCGCACAAAGCCCAACACTGTGGTCTGTGTGTCCTCCCAACAGGTCCTCAACGCGCAGAAGGCCGGGTACAAGGCGGCCATTGTGCACAATGTGGACTCCGATGACTTAATCAGCATGGGCTCCAACGATCGTGAGTAACCAGGCCACGCCCCGCTGCCATTGAGGCCTTCGACCGGGCCATAAAACACAAACCGTGGAACACCGAAAGAGAGAGAGAGAACGCGGGCACGTGTGTGCCTCATTGTGTTTGGCCCTGGTGTTCGCCCCAATTAGCCTCTTCAGATCCCCAGCCAGGATGTCTCTCTGCCATAGTGTCTCTCTGCCTGTCCCGCTGCCGTAGAGAGAGGCATCGGTGCCAGAGTCTAGACAGGTCAACCCCCTGTTAGCTTAGCTAACAGGGGGTTAGCTAAGCTCCACTTTTTAAACCGGTGTCTTATAGTAAGCAGGGGGGGGAAGAGATGGAGACGATGATGTAAAGCTAGCTAACGCAGCTAATTAAACTAGCTAATACGGCAGGTTTGCAATGCAAAACTAGTTTTATTGGCTCCTTGCACGATACGGTGTGGAGGAAGTCCTAGCACTCTTGTCCTCACCAGAGGCGTGTTGTTCTGATGTGGTGTTTTACGAGAATCTTCTATAAAGTCCCTGTGCCACCTGAATTGGAATAGGCTGTGACTATTCCCTTGATTTGATTTGGCTCTTCGTAATTGGAGATTTTTTGTTGAGATTTAATGCCCAATGTACAATCCAAGTGTGTGTGTGTGTGTGTGTGTGTGTGTGTGTGTGTGTGTGTGTGTGTGTGTGTGTGTGTGCGTGTGTGTCGTGTGCGTGTGTGTGTGTGTGCTGTGTGTGTGTGTGTGCGTGCGTACTGTGCATACTATCGCGTATCGTGTGTTACTAAGTACGAACGTACTTGCATACATACACCTACGTGTGTTTGTGTGTATGTGCGTATAATATGTCGTATATATTCTTAAATGTCTTTGTTATTGAAATGTGTCTTTAAATATATGTTTTTAGTGTCTTTGTGTAGCTTGAAAAGCGCTTTAAAATATGTTTTTATCATTGCCATGCCCTTCCATGTTTAACCAATGGCTTCTGCTCCATGTCCATTTCCCAGTGGACGTCATGAAGCAGATAGACATTCCATCTGTGTTCATCAGCGAGGAGACGGCCAACTCTTTGAAGGAGGACTACTCGTATGACAAGGGGTGAGTCTGACGTCAACCGTCATTTGCCTGTCAATCCATCACCCAGAGGCCATCCTTCCCCCAAGCTTTACCACCATTGTAACCTGTTCTGCCATTGCCTCTGACGCCTTCTGCTGAACTCGTGCCTTGAATGTGTCCTAATATCTCCAGTGTGCACCCGCAAGCCTCCAGAACCAGGACAGGCCTGTATTGTAGTTCCTGAGCACTCGGCTGCCACAGGGGCTAATCCGATAACACAGAATGTCTGGATCCGTTAAAGATAGCTCGACCAACCACAACTGAGTCTCACAGGAGGCCTCTCTCTGCATTGTTGACATGGAGTATTCTTGGGACGTATCATAAACATGAGCAGAGTTTTCTCGGGAGTGAATATTTTAACGTGTGCCTGTGACCTCAGTGTGGGCCAAATGGAAGTAGCAAGTATTTACAACACACCGGCCGACGCCGTTCTACATCTGTAATTACAAGCCCACTGCTCATTCGGCGACACACTAGGCCGTCATTAATCAGATGCATGGACTTTAATTTTGTTGACACTACATATATGTTTGGGCGGGCGGCGGTGGTGTATCATTAACTGTGCGCATGACATTGCGACCGTATGACGTCACAACCTAGAGACATGTTTCTAAATGAAGTTTTCCGCTCACATGGGCTCCCGGTCGCCTTCCCCAGGGGCCACGTGGTCCTGATGCCCGACTTCAGCCTTCCTCTGGAATACTACCTCATCCCCTTCCTCATCATCGTGGGGATCTGTCTGATCCTCATCGTGGTCTTCATGGTGGGTATAGCGGGAGCCGGCCTCTCGTTCGCTCACAGCCTTACCCACGGTGGTTGAGGGCCGAGGGCTGTGCAGCGGTGGAAAAACAGGATTTCATTTATTGGAGGGACAGTGCACATTAGGGCTTTGACTCCGAACTTTGTTATTCGAGTATAATTCGAATATCAAAAAATATATCAAAATTCGAACGAATATTAGGCAGCCCTTAATATTCAAACCCGTTATGGGCAGGCCAAGAGGGAGAAGCCGACGCAGTCTATTCATAACATTGTAATGACCACGGAAGAGGCAGTGAATGAAGTATTGATTAGACAGAGGTTTATTAGAAACCTAATAAACCGTTAGAACGCGCAAGACCGGTAACCATAGCAACGCGGTAAGCACATCTCGCGAAGCCCAATCCAGGTCTTACTGAAGGCATTTAATGGTCAAAATATTATTAATAAATACTCTAATATGTTCAGATATTAATATTAATAAACAACCAAACTTCGATATGATTTTTGGGCAAAAGTCAAAGCCCTAGTGCACATTAATCTACATTTCTGTATATGTACCAGTGATAGCCAGCAGGCAAATTTTCAACTGAAGTCCTTTGGATAGATGTTAAGCTAGTCATAGGATGGCTGAAAAGTAAACATATTGAAGAATACACACAGCAACAGTGTATAACATGTCGTCAATAGACTCCATTAAAACATATAGCCATACAACCATTCACGCAAACCCACATGGGTTAGACAGGAGAGCGGCATGCTTGAGCCAGGCCCATCGGCTGTGTTTGACATGACGTCAATCTCTTCTAGATCACCAAGTTCGTGCAGGATCGCCACCGGGCCCGAAGGAGCCGTCTGCGCAAAGACCAACTGAAGAAGCTCCCCATCCACAAGTACAAGAAAGGTACGGCTAACGCGTGGCCCAGAGAGTTTTACCTGAAAGGTGACCTGTTGTACCACCAGGTGTGCGTTGTGATCAGCTGCTGCAAGCTGTTTTGAAAAATCTGCTTCTTCTGACATCACAAGCGGGCCTGTTCACCTAGATGTGTGCTGGATGGATCAGTCTACCAGCCTACCCAGTGGACTGTAGCCAATGTTTCTCATCTCTCCGTCACACATCTAGGTGGACACGCCCACCTGTGATGTCAGATTTTCAAAATGGCTTCTATCGGCTATTCACTCTCACACCTGGTGGTATAATATGTCACAATGGGTCTGCTTGAGGGGTCAACCCTTGTCGCCGATTAGAACGGGAGAAGACAATGTACACTTGAAACGAAGTGAAATCATTTTTTTATGGATTTAATAATAGATCTAATTATACACTCTTCCTCTTAACTCCTGGTATGTGATTTTGTTTGAAAGATGTCATCAAAGTGTTTCCTGTGTGCTCAAACCCAGCATCTATCATCGTGGAATAGAGAAGGGCTGTTCCAAACCAGTCCTGGGGTTGAGTCGATTAGTACGACAAATGTAAGCCTCCTTTAATTCTCGGCCAAGCTGCTGTCTGTATTCAGTCCAGCGCACACACATATACCGTACACTGATTAAATCGTTTCTGAATAATATGGACTTGATACATCTGTGTAACTCCCAGTATGTAGGATTGAGGCCCTCACCGTTGGTACACCGGAGACTTTGAGAATTAAAAAAACCTCAATGACAGTGTTGTGTGCACTCTAACTACCGTGTTGTGCAATCGTGTGACGCATACTAGCGTAGCTGGTGTAGTTGGCTGGAGGGATTTTGTAGAATATATCACTATGTGATGTATTAATAACATTATTTAAATCACTTAAATCACTTTTAAAATCATGTTGCTAACCCTTCATGGTTTAGGCCCAAAATATTGAACTGATGTGCTTCCACTACATAAGCCTTCTAGACCACTAAGATCCTCTGAGACCAATCTGTTAATTATCCCCAGAGTAAACACGAAATATGGGAAAGCAGGATTTAGTTACTCTGCAACAAATAGCTGGAATAAACTCCATGAGGATTTAAGACTTGCCCCAACTCTGAGCACCTTTAAAACAAGACTGAAGACTTTTATGTTTGCTTTAGCTTTCTGCTAAATCTTAAATACGTTGCACTTTCTTAAAAGCTTTTTTTTAACTTTGCATTTATTTTACTAAAATGCCTTTTTAACTCTATTTTACTCATTTCTTTGCATATGTTTTCTTTTCCCCTTTATTTTCTATTTTTACCAGAAAGATACATGATCTGATACCAGAGAGAAAGGATAAGGGTTTGAGACCCAAGTTCTGTCTGGGTTAGAGTCCTAGAACTTGGGTTTGAGTCCCAGAGAAAGGACCAAGTTCCTTTAGGTCGGGTTGGAGTCCCAGAGAGAGTTCTGTCTGGGTTAGAGTCCCGACGTCTGTCTGGGTTGGAGTCCCAGAATAAGGCCATTAGTGCGTGGTTAGAGTCCCGACTTGTGTCTGGGTTAGAGTCCTGGAATAGAGTCCGGGTTGGAGTCCCAGAGAAAGTACCATGTTCCTGGGACGTGGGTACCAGAGAGTCTGTTGATCTGATCTCAAATACATTGCACTTTCTATTTTACTCATTTCTCTGCATATGTTTTCTTTTACTTCCTAAAATGACTTTTTAACCTATTTATTTTCTATTTTTCCAAGAAAGATGCATTGCACTTTCTATTTTACTCCAGGTTTTTTTTTACTTAGGGTTATCTATTATTTTATTTTATTGTATGACAGTGTTTATATGTGAAGCACTTTGAGTCTGCCTTGCGTATGAAAAGTGCTGTATAAATAAAGTTGCCTTGCCTTGCCTTGCCTATCAACGAGCAACTACAGATATTCCCAGGTAATTTTACACGACGAGCTATACTTGAAATGTTAGGCATTGCGACGCTTCTGTTCTCTGCAGTTGCGTGCGTACAAGTACCTTTTTTGCGTTAAAGGTGAAGTCATCGTCACCTTTCTGTATTTGGAAGTTTTCCTTCCTCCTGGAGCCTTTGTTTAGACCAGCCACTAGCTCCTTGTTTTGCAATGCAAAACAAAGATGGTTCTTGCCATTTATATATGCTTTTACTCTTGAAGTGTAGCAATATGTGGCAGGCAGTACTTCCTGCCGTGTGTGTGTGTGTGTGTGTGTGTGTGTGTGTGTGTGTGTGTGTGTGTGTGTGTGTGTGTGCGTGTGCGTGTGTGCGTGCCTGTTCATTCGGCGCTCTGTCGGGCCGGATGGTCTAGACTCCAATCAGCCATGCAGGGGACCATTTGGGGTTTGTGGGCGGGACATACCCGTCTGCCAGCAGCTTGCTCTGAGCCCCCTAGCAAAGCTGGTAATTGTGGTGTTTCTGAGTGAAGCTCCCTCCCAGTCTGGAGCTGCCTCCCACTCTGGAGCTTCCCTCCCAGTCTTCCGGGCCGTAACTACTGCCTCTTCAGCAGCATGGAGGAAAAGCTAGACCGGGGCTCACACACAAATATTCAAAATGTTCAAATGGGGGCTTGAGGCGAAGTGGGCACGTTTAGCAGAGCTTGATCAACCTGGTCGGCTTCCATCTGGGGAAATGAAGGGCTCGGCTTTGGCGCTCTGTGTTTCCCTTCATTTGCTTCCCTCATCCCCGCATACTCTGGTAGAGGTGGCCTTATTCACTGGATGAGGAAATGCTAGTATTGGGGTTAAAGAACAAGATCAGGACCTGTGGTGACCTTGGCCCCAGCTGACCTTGGACCCAGGTCACCTGTGTTCCCAGTTGACCTTTGCTCCCAGGTGACCTTGGTCCCAGGTGACCTTTGTTCCCAGGTGACCTTGGTCCCAGGTGACTTGGCCAGCAGTCAGGTGTCCCGGACTGAGCTTCCCCAGTACCACTGTGGTTCCGTGTCTGCTCCGGCTCCCCCGTTTGCTGAGTAAGAGGGTTTGGCATCACATACAGGGGACATGAAATCTCTGCCTAATCACCTCTTAATCCCTCAGTGTGGGGCAGTGCAAGCTTGGCTGTTAATGGTGGCCCAGATTTTATCCCTGTGCGTGTGTGTGCACGTGTTAGTGTGCACGTGTTTGTTTGTGTGTGTGTGTGTGTGTGTGTGTGCGCATGCGTGTTTGATTGTGTGCGCACGTGTGTGTTTGGGTGCGCACGCGTGTGTTTGGGTGCGCACGCGTGTGCTTGCGTGCGCACGTGTCTGTCTGTGTGTGTGGTGCGTGTGCGCACATGTTTGTGTGTGCTCGAGTACACCTCAGGGTAAACAACACCAACACTAACGAGTTAAATGGAACCAACTGTACGTCTCAATAAAGAGTAATTACCCATACGTTTATCCCATAGAGACCGGTCTCGTATATGAACTTGATTCACAGCCCACAATTAATCCACCGGGCCATTAGACCAAATTCCCGCTGTTAATCTGTCAGGGCCATCTGCTGGGTAATGGAGTCAGTTGGCTATATATTAAATTGCCCATTTTAGTGCCTTGCAGTGCATGCCATGTTTGCTCATTGACACTCAGATAGTAATAACCATGATCATACATAAGAGCAGTACATCACTGCCAGCCGCGCAGCTCCCTGTGAGAGGCAAGGGGCTAAATGTATATGAAAGACATTTGAAGGATTAAGTATCGGATTATTTCCCTTGAGAGAGCCCCTATTTCTACGATGTACCCCTCGAACCCCACTGGAGTCTTTTCCCACACCCTTGGTGACCCGTGTGTCCCCTTCATGGCGCCCCAGAGCTGGGTGTGGCCTCTGCCTCTCTGGCCGTTCTGCGGCGCTGCGTGTGTGCACGTCTCCGGTGCGCTCCATTCCTCCCGTCTCTCAGCACATGCGCCGGGTCCGGGCTAATTGGAAATTTGAACTGTGTGGGTGGCGTGTGTGTGTGTGTGTGTGTGTGTCCATGCGCATGTGTGTGTGTGTGTGTCCATGCAAATGTGTGTGTGTGTCCCCAATGCGCATGTGTGTTTCCTGCGATGACAGCACATTCTAAAGACCAAGGTCCTTTTTTCCCTCCTTGCGGACCCTCCTTGCGGACCCTCCTTGCGTCCACCGCAAAGGCCTGACGCGCGCCTCCCAAATCACGGCGCCTCCCAATTAGAGCAAGGGCTGTGATTGGTCCACTCACTAAAACCTGGCGCAGAACCGAAAGAGGTTCACGACTGCGTGGCAGCGTCTGCGTGGTCGTTGGGACCAGACTGGACCCTTAAGGTGGGGGGGGGCCCTCAACGGGGCCCTCAATGGGGCCCTTAACCACCGCTACAACGGACGCCAAGCGCCGCAGCCAGTGGTGCTAACGACTCGACCCACAGAGATCGCTCATTTCCTTGAGTGCATTCCACTCCGGGCTCCCTTAATGAGGAATCGAGTAGGCCCCGTCGTAATGTATTCTTGGTGTTCTTGGTGCTAAAAGGAGTGCTCTTGGGAGTGTCATCGTAAAGCCCTTGTGTTAACAGCCATGGCTCTTACCCCCCGCTCCATTACTCTGCTGGGGTGACTCCAGCTCCCACGTCAGCCGACACAGAGCCATGTTTGGCCGGCACCGAGGTGTTAATTTGCTATTCGTATCATGGTAACATCGCCGGGGTAATCCGAAGCTGACGTTCTAGGAATTAACATGGTGGTGGTTTTTTTTTTGGGATATTTTTAGCCGCGTCCGCCGTCCTGCCATATTCACCGGCGTGAATCCCTGCTCTGTCCCGATGCATCACATGATGTGTCACTCTTTTGGCGGTGAAATTAGGGGGGGAACTGCTGATTTGAAATGTGCTCATTTCCCATGATGCATCATGTGATGCATCAAGTGTCCCTCGGGGGTGTTATGGGGGCCGAGAGACGAACCAGATCTGATCCATTGAGACACTCGCATACGTTACACAGCCAGTCATGCTCTCGAGGCTAAACGATGTCCATTCATGTTGGATTCAATCACTTCCCTTTTTGTTTTCTTTGTATCTCTTTCCTAATCCATTGCAAAGGGTGGCCACTTCATAACCACAATGCGCGAGCCATGGAGGCTTGCTTTTAATATCATCAGCATTAGCACCACCCTGCAGTGCTGATAGATGATCTGACTGCAGAGAGAGAGCGAGAGAGAGAGAGAGAAGATGGAGCAGCCTTACGTCAGAATTACATGTGTGGAGGAGATGGGAGACTGCAGGCAGAGATTCATGCAGCCAAACAAAGGGAGTGATTATAAACGGTCGCACAATGGCGGCCGCTGACAAGCCAATAACCACGAAATCGGCGCACGCTGCCAGAGCTGCTGCAGACACAAGATCCGCGCCCCGCGGCCAATGTAAAGGATTATGCAACAGCAGCAGCTGCCGCCGTCGCCGGCGCTAGCCCGAGGCTAGCCCTATGCTAGCCCTATGCTAGCAGGCTGCCGTGCTGACCTCAAACCGGGCCCTTGTTGCAGGGGCCTTGCGTCATACCCCGCCGGGAGGCCACCGGGAGTGGCCCTCTGCGACGGGGCCCTCTCTGGGTTGAGGTGAAGGGTTAGCTCTGGACGGGTGATTCAGCCCCGTTGTGCGGTGGTTCAACCCGCGAGACGGGGCCAGCTGGTGTGGCTGGGGGAAACCCGAGCAGAGGGCTGGGTGAGGTGGAGATGCTGCTGGGGGAGGGAGGGAGGGAGGGAGGGAGGGGGGGGGGGGGGAGAGAGAGGGAGGGGGGAGGGGAGGGGGAGAGAGAGAGAGAGAGAGAGAGAGAGAGAGAGAGAGAGAGAAGAGAGAGGGAGAGAGAGAGAGAGAGAGAGAGAGAGAGAGAGAGAGAGAGAGAGAGAGAGAGAGAGAGAGAGAGAGAGAGAGAGAGAGAGAGAGAGAGAGAGAGAAAATGACAATGGCAGCCCCTCAGGAAGCGAAGGGATTGTGTTTGGAGTTGTTTTGGACTCCTCACAGTCACTCCTTGGTTTGGATTAGGGACCAGGGCCTCGCTGGCCCCTCGCCAGCTCTGGTGACGATGGGAGTGAGTGTGTGTGTGTGGCGTGTGTGTGTGTGTCTGTCTCATTGGACGGACGGTTGCGTGTGCGTCCGTCCAATGAGTCATTAAACCCCACCCTGCTTCGGCCAACTCCTTTGCAGGGCAAAGTACAAAGTATCACACTCACGGCCGCAGCAGCTGCAGGGGCTCAGACGTCAGTGTGTGAGGCCAGAGGATGTAGTCCTCTCTCTCTCTCTCTCTCTCTCTCTTCTCTCTCTCTTCTCTCTCTCTCTCTTTCTCTCTCCTCTTCTCTCTCTCTCTCTCTCTCTCTCTCTCTCTCTCTCTCTCTCCCCCTCTCCCTCTCCCTCCCTCCCCCCTTCCCTGTTAGTTAGTCACACTCCCTCTAGCCCGAGTGCCAGTTGCCACTCTCTGGTGGTGTAAAGCTCCTTTCTGTTACACAGCACCCCTCCCTCCCTCCCTCAGACACGCTCCCGCGTCGTTGTAAGTTCAGTAGGACAGTGGTTCCACAGAGAGCCAGGGAGACAGGCTGACTAATGCAAAATGGAGACGCAGAGAGTGACTAGGCTCCAGATCCTTCGCCTTGTTTCTGGGTTGTTCCGTACGGCTTTCTTTTTTTCTCTCTCTCGCTCTCTCTCTCTCTTATGACTCTGAGCTACTAGCCCATAAAACCCTGTGTGTTGCTGGGAACCCCTAGCAGTAGCAATAGTTCTAAGCGGAAAACGCCGGTGTTCTATGGAAACGCACGGCTTCCACTTGGCGGATTATACATGTGGCTTCTTCATAAATGCGTTCTGTGGCGACAGGTTCTCACAGAACGTATGAATCAGACGAGGGAACCGCGCCCCCGGACCGTCGGCGTTATCCGTCTGAATCTGTGGCGGTGCACCGTTACCATGCTAGCAAAACACAGCCTGGGACAGGCCCTGTTTTAACAGCTGTGTGTGTGTGTGACCAAACCCAGCCGCCGCTGCTTGCTGTGTCGCAAGCTCTCTTCCGCCGCGGCCAGAGTGGCCATTGAGACTCCGTCTCCAGGCCCCCAGGCAGAGGACGCAACGGCGTAAAGGCATTACCGCCACCGACTCCTGTGATAGACGCACCCAGAGACACGGAGAGCGATAAGGGCCGCGGCAAACTCCCTTTGATCGCCCTCTAATCTGTTGCGTGCGAACGGGCCGGCCGTTGGGGTAAAGGGCTGATTATGGTTCCACGTCGACGCAACGCAAAGGACCACGCAGACGCTTCGACGCCGCCAATCGGGGAACCTGTTTTGGTTCTGAGGTCGGGTTTTAGAGAGAGGACCAATCACAGCCCTTCGCTGCTGCGCCGCCTCGACGACGCAAAGTTGACATTTTTCGGGAGGCGCGCGTCAGGCCCTTGCGTCGGACGCGAGGAGGGTCCGCAAGGACGCAATGTGACCGCGGAACCCCTTTGCGTTGCGTCGACGTGGAGCCATAATCAGCCCTTTAGACATCGGACGTGAGCTGGCTTGCCGTCCTCTCGCCCTCGAATACGATGACCGCGGCGACCGAGTTCGTCCCCGTCCCCCCCCCAAACTGGTGAAACTTTTTTCTGTCGCGCCGACAGGAATGCTGTAATTAGGCAGCAAATTAAAACGTCCACTTAACCTCTTGAGCCGTTTGTTTTAACAGTTGCAGCCCCTTTACAGTGACGGTTCGATAGCATTGAGCCCGGGGGCGAGTGCTACGGTGGCAGGACGGGCCTTGACGGGAAAGGTGATGTGGGCGGGGGGGGGGGGGGGGGGTATATTATAGCGTAGAGGCCATGCTTGTTGTTTTCGCAGTGTGAGTTCAACAGGGTTCTGTACTTCCCTCTCTGTCAGCGACTCGGCTCAGCACTTCCTGTCCGGGCCGCTGGATAGCTGCCCACATCTACAGGACCAAACCCCCACCCTGTTGTGTGTGTGTGTGTGTGTGTGTGTGTGTGTGTGTGTGTGTGTGTGTGTGTGTGTGTGTGTGTGTGTGTGTTGTGTGTGTGTGTGTGTGCGCTTATGTATCTCTCTTTCTAGCTCTGAAAAAGAAGAAAGAGCGTGAGGTAGAGAGATATAGAGGAGGGAGAGGGAGTGAGAATATAGTGAGGTAGAGAGATATAGAGAGGGAGAGGGAGTGAGATAGAGAGGGAGAGGGAGTGAGGTAGAGAGATATAGAGAGGGAGAGGGAGTGAGGTAGAGAGATATAGAGAGGGAGAGGGAGTGAGGTAGAGAGAGATATAGAGAGGGAGTGAGGTAGAGAGAGATATAGAGAGGGAGTGAGGTAGAGAGAGATATAGGGAGGGAGTGAGGTAGAGAGAGATATAGAGAGGGTGAGGTAGAGAGATATAGAGAGGGAGTGAGATATAGAGAGGGAGTGAGGTAGAGAGAGATACAGAGAGTGAGTGAGGTAGGAGAGATATAGAAGAGAGTGAGGTAAGAGAGAGATATAGAGAGGGAGAGGGAGTGAGGTAGCGAGAGATAGGGAGAGGGAGTGAGGTAGAGAGAGATATAGAGAGGGAGAGGGAGTGAGGTAGAGAGAGATAGGGAGAGGGAGTGAGGAAGAGAGCGCTCAAGATAAAGGGAGTGAGGAAGTGATTGAGGTAGAGAGGGGCTAGGGGTCGAGGGAATGATTGAGGAAGTCATGTGGAGAGGAGAGATAGAAGGAGTGAGAGACACCGAGCAGGGGGAGGAGGAGCGAGCAAGGTGGCTGGATTTGGGCGGATTAATTTATATCCAGCACAAGTTTGAGTTGGGAGAGAGTGTGGTTTGTGCCGTGACTGTTGTGAAGAAAGGAAAAGGATGATGGTGGGACGGGGGGGGGGCCGGGGGGACGTGACCCCATCCTTATACGGTCACACACAGCTCTGACACAGTCAGAGTGAGTCAGAGTGAGAAAAAAAAAAAAAGAAACGGCTCATTTTGAGCTTACATAAACACGACGTCCAAAGCCTTCATCACAGAGCCCGGCTTCCCTCTCATTCCTGTAGCGGCCAGCACGGGAGGCGGGGGCAAGAGAAATGCTTTGTGATGTTGAAAAAATTCCTGGGCCTTGGAACGCAGCACTCTCCGATCAAACGTCAGGCCTGGAAAGAGGACATGAGCACTGGCCGTTTGGCCGGCCGCCCGCCGTGTGATTGAGATATAGTGAGGTAGAGAGCGATAGGGAGAGGGAGTGAGGAAGAGAGCGCTCCAGATAAAGGGAGTGAGGAAGTGATTGAGGTAGAGAAGGGGGCTAGGGGGTGAGGGAATGATTGAGGAAGTCATGGGAGAGAGAGATAGAAGGGAGTGAGAGACACCGAGCAGGGGAGAGAGAGCGAGGAAGGTGGCTGGATTTGGGGGTATTATATCCAGCACAAGTTTGAGTTGGGAGAGAGTGTGGTTTGTGCCGCTGACTGTTGTGAAGAAAGGAAAAGGATGATGGTGGGACGGGGGGGGACGGGGGGACGTGACTCCCCATCCTTATACGGTCACACACAGCTCTGACACAGTCAGGGAGTCAAGTGAGAAAAAAAAAAAAAAAAACCGGCTCATTTTGAGCTTACATAAACACACCGTCCCAAAGCTTCATCACAGAGCCCCGCCTTCCCTCTCATTCCTGTAGCGGCCAGCACGGGAGGCGGGGGCAAAGGAATGCTTTGGAATGTTGAAAATTCCTGGGCCTTGGAACGCAGCACTCTCCGACAAACGTCAGGCCTGAAAAAGGACATGCAGCACTGGCCGTTTGGCCGGCCGCCCGCCGTGTGTGTGTGTGTGTGTGTGTGTTTGTGTGTGTGTGTGTGTGTGTGTGTGTGTGTGTGTGTGTGTGTGTGAGTGTGTGTGTGTGTGTGATGTGTGCTGCTGTTGTGAGTGTGTGTGTGTGTGTGGTGTGTGTGTGAATTACGTTAACAGTTCAGGCACTGGGATTGGTGATGCTATGTCTCCGCTGCATTGTTGGTGTGAGGCTTGCCAGCTCCTCCTCCAGCTAGTCGATCTCTTCTGGGAATCACTCTGAACCGATGGGTGTCTTTCAAGTGTCATTTCACGGCAACGGGAAGGAGCGTGGAAACTGAAATGCGGTCACGATGTTTTAGAGGGAGAGAGAGAAAGAGCTATAGAAGGAGGGAGGGAGGGAGGTAGAGAGAGGGATTGAGTGAGGTAGAGAGACAGCTACAGAAGGAGGGAGGGAGTGAGGTAGAGAGACAGCTACAGAAGGAGGGAGGGAGTGAGGTAGAGAGACAGCTACAGAAGGAGGGAGGGAGTGAGGTAGAGAGACAGCTACAGAAGGAGGGAGGGAGTGAGGTAGAGAGACAGCTACAGAAGGAGGGAGGGAGTGAGGTAGAGAGACAGCTACATAAGGAGGGAGGGAGGGAGTGAGGTAGAGAGACAGCTACAGAAGGAGGGAGGGAGTGAGGTAGAGAGACAGCTACATAAGGAGGGAGGGAGTGAGGTAGAGAGACAGCTACAGAAGGAGGGAGGGAGTGAGGTAGAGAGACAGCTACAGAAGGAGGGAGGGAGGGAGTGAGGTAGAGAGACAGCTACATAAGGAGGGAGGGAGTGAGGTAGAGAGACAGCTACAGAAGGAGGGAGGGAGTGAGGTAGAGAGACAGCTACAGAAGGAGGGAGGGAGTGAGGTAGAGAGAGGTAGTGAGTGAGGTAGGGTCTGTCTCTGTGTTGGCGGTGGCCCCTCCGTGCCCGGTCTTGACCCATGACTCCGTTCCGTCCTCAGGGGACGTGTACGACGTGTGCGCCATCTGCCTGGACGAATACGAGGACGGAGACAAGCTGAGGGTGCTGCCTTGTTCCCATGGTGAGCCACGTCTAACACCACCCACCACCCCCCCACCCCCCCCCCCCAGTCCCGCCTCACATCCACTGATTTGCATCCTTCGCTAGGTGTGTGGACTCTCACGGTTTCTGAATAAGGGAAATCGTAGAGTGTGTGTGCCAGGCATTATCTCGTTGAATAGCAGGCCGGGGAGACGAATCGGGGGGATTTGGAGGTAGGTTCACCCCAGCAAGGAGAGTCCCATTTTTCCCAAAGAGAGAGTTGTGTACACTAACGGCGACTGTGTTTAACCGTGTTTATTTAATATTATACATTGTGTTCAAGTCAAATGAATAGCCATAGCACCCTGAAGCAACGTTTGAGTCCGTCCCATTTGATTTATATTCAGTCGGGCATGTGCTAAATAGCTTGGAGTTGTAGTGTAGTGTTGCGTCGCGTAACCAGTCACCTCTTCGGGGATCATAACCTCGTGGTCGATGCTGCTGCGACGACCGCTTTGCCTGTAGGGTGCCGCCTTTCCAGAACGCTGCACTCGGTACCTGGTATATGTCGCACAGCCTCTATGCTATGTTTTAAAATGAATTAAATCAATTAAAATATAATATACATATAATATACATCCATGGTGAGCTCTCCACCTAGGATCAAGGAAACGTCAATGCTATTGCCAAAGCATTCTTAGGTAAAACACTAGCATGTGAAATCGGACATTAGATTAGATAAAAGATATACATTAGATAGACATAAAGGGTGCCGCGTTAATGCGTCATATAACCTGTGATCTGCATGATTGGTGAGCCATACAAACAGCCCTATCTGACGGCCGGTGTCTGTACCTGGGGGTACAGAGCCCGGCCTTCAGATCGGGCTGTCAGAGGCTCCACTCCGTCGCAGCGTCACCTCCGTACTTTGACCTGCAGCAGCGATGTCACCGTAGCCTCTGCCCCCCCCCCCCCCCCCAATCCACAACAGCTTACCACAGCAAGTGCGTGGACCCGTGGCTGACCAAGACCAAGAAGACGTGTCCCGTGTGCAAGCAGAAGGTGGTGCCCTCGCAGGGCGACTCCGACAGCGACTCGGAGGACGGCGACAGCGGGCCCGAGGAGAACGAGGAGGTGTCGGAGAGCACGCCCCTGCTGCGCTCGCTGGCCTCCACCAGCGCCCACTCCTTCGGCACCATGTCGGGCGCCTCCCGCTCGGGGCAGGACTCGTCCGACTACGAGGACGACGAGCTGGACAGCAGCGACAGCGAGGCGGCGGCGGCGGCGGCGGCGATGGTGGCGACCCGTGGAGACGGTGGTGGTGCAGCTGCAGCAGCCCTCCTCTGACCACCGCCGGGACCACGACATGCCCTACGCCTGACTTGACTTGACCCCGACAGTTGGTTGACGGTAGACCGACAGGCCGCCACACGCACATCCCCCGACCCCACGACTCCCCCCCCCACCCCCACGAGACACACACACCCCCCCTCCACTTCCCCTCTCCGTACACCACAGCCAATCACAGGCCCCCAACTAGGGCTGTAGAGACTGAATACAATCCGATTCACCGTTCCCCATTTTGTTCTGTTACTGATTAGAAGTCTACTCTTGATGACATCTCCCCCCCCCCCCCCCCAAAAAAGTTAGAATACCAGTATTCTTTGATTTGGACTCAATAGGAGAGGGGGAGAGCGTAGTTGGTGGAGCTTGATGCTGACAATGTGTCCAAAAGCTGGCGGACAGTCAGTGGCTTATGGGGGCTGACAGGAGTGTTTACTCTGCAATGTACAGTAACACTGTACTCTGGATAGTCGTCGTCCCCCCGTCCCCCCAGGTGAATACAGAGGTCTCCCCCCTCATTAGTCCTCTGTACTAGGGAGAGGTCTCAAGGTTGAGGTGGGTTCGGTGCTCAGAAGTGGAAAACCATTAGTGTATATAAAATGTATAAATCACACATGAACCTTTTATTTGCTTAGAGCCTACACGTGTGGCGCGGTGTGGCAGTGCCGCGTCCCGACTGTGGATACGTCACCGAGCTGCATAGCCACGTCTAAATCTAAAGCACTATGCAGCTTCCCTTTTGTAAAAATCAAATTTTCAGTGTAACTGTATGTAAGTTATAAACTCGCACTTGGTCTTTGCCAATATACTTGTAGCCGGAGGGCTCTGCGCTTCAACATGTTTTGTGCCAAAGATGGCAGGTTTACCGTTGAGCATGGCAAAAGAACAAAAAAAAAGAAGAGGTATGACTTGCGCCAAGGTAGTGCGTTAGTAAAATATGTCAATGAATTTAAAAGTAATCAAATGACACGTCACACTCGTCGAAGGGGAGTCTTATTCTGCACGGCGTGTGATGAGTTCACACTGCCTGCCGCTACCCAGTAACCTCATAACGCTTTTAGTCAATAGGCCGGGCCTGTTTCATTTAAATACCGCAAGTAGTTAACTCTTGTTGAAACGTTATTTTACCATGGCTTGAACTGTTGTATTTTTCACAAAAAAAACCCTTGCCTTTTTATTTCAGTTAGTGTATTATTGTCTCATGCTTACCAATGTCTTGAATCCAAATTCACTTTAATAAAAGAAAACAGAAAGGTATTGGTGCATGGGTTTTCATTGGCTTTATTCAACGAACAATTAAAATGTGTGCGGCTTGGAAGAAAGACATTTTAACAAGTCTGACCAGACTTGAGTGCTAGATCCTCAAGTGTTTTAACAACTGAGGTTAAACGCTTCACTTTATTGTCCATTGTCATTTGAAAGCTGACCGTTTAATACGTGAAATTAAAAGCATGGAAACGACATCTGGTTGGAATAAATTTATTTGATCTGTCTGTAAACAAGGTGATAAAATCAATTTTATGGCATTTCTTGGTTTTATGCATATGAAATCAGATGCAGTTAAGGGACTGTATTCAAGATGTAAAATGAAAAGAAATGAGTGCTGGGGGCAGGGAAGAGAAATTTAACAGAAAACGGGGGTTTCATGACTACATATCCCACAAGGCCTAGGCAGTGGAGTTGATGCAAAAAAAACAAAACGATTCCATAAAGACAGATAGCGAGAAGATAAGTGCCAATGAATTGACTATTGAATGGAGTGTGGGTTAAGGGATCCATCTTACAACAGCAACACATGTCTACTTTTATGGCACAGGGTACACAGGTTCTGTGGGCTTTGTGATTTGACAAGACAACCAAAAAGAGACCTTATTCCAACCGATTCCTTCCGCCACTGAATGTGAATCCTTTCCATAATGTTCTACCATAAGTTTTTTTTTTTTTTTTCAGTCAAGACTATTAATTTAGTCGTACCAAGCATGGACAGACTTAAGATGCCACAACTAGAGGACTCCAGTGTGTGGCATTTTAAATGTCAGTTCATTACACAGCATTGGTTTCATTTGTCAATTTATTCTTAATTTAAATTAAAAAGACATTGCGACACCGTGAGTTAGCCAATTTTCAATCAATAGACAAAATCCCCTGCACCGTAGCAATTTAAAACGCGTGATAAGACAGGATTTGAGTGGTTTTGCAGTCTACAGAATACAGGTTAGCAGTGTTCCTTTACAATCATTTAAGAGCCAATGAAAACACTGAGGCTGCGATTGGTCAAATTGGTCCTACGGAGAATATATATTTGTTTAAATGGGATGTGCGCCACATTGTTATTATCCAATATCTACTGTACCAAAAACAAATCACAGCCTTTTACAAAAGAAAATAAAAGGAAATTATATTACAGGAGCTGGCAAACCATTGGGTCTGAGCCATTTGTAAGATGGAATGTCCATGGGCTTGTGTGGCCAGGGAGGCGACGCAAAAGGCTTGAGTGGAAGTAGCTTCTTACTGCAGCCCAGTGACAGCAGCTCCTGCGTATTCAGCTCATGATACAGAACAGCAGTAATCCATTCACAAACCCTGCCACCCCCTATAAAACTGAGCAATAGTAGCACGGGTGAAGGGGAGGGGGGGAGCTGGAAAGGACTAAAGGGATGTAAGGAGGAGGAGGGGGGGGGGGGGGGATGTGTGATTAATGCAGAGGGAGCGGGGGTCTCCTGTGAAGTTTTACCTAGTGTGACCAAACAGGATGGGACGCCAGGAGAAGGGGATGGGGGGGGCGCTTTGGCAGGGGAGCCGGGGTCCAGAGTGGGGAGGGGGACCGTCGGGTTAAAGATATGCATGCATGCAGGCCTCCCCTCTCAAACATGCTCTAGAAAAGGGGAAGACATTCTGGGCGCTCTAGAACCACCCAAGTGCTCCAAGGGGGGGGGGGCGATGGCCGCTTGGGGTGGTGGGGGGGGGCCGGGGGGGCAAACTAATGCTCGCCACCGCTTCAGAGAAACAAAAACCGTTAAAGGATCAAAAGGAACTCTTCCGTTAATTTTAAGTTTAGTGTCTTTTTTTGTGTGTGTGTGCGTGTTAGGTGAGCATTTTCTCCGCGGATGGTCGGTCCAGATGTGGCACTGTTCTCGGGTTAAATCCTGATGCGGAGGTCGTGGCGTCCGTGCTCCCGTCGTCGCCGTGGCGACGCGACAGGGCTGCTGGGAGTGGGGCTTTAGGTGTGGACGCGTCGACACGCCTTCGAGGACGAATGAGAGAAGAGGTGGAGGGAAAGGGCGGGGAGGAGAGGGGGGTGAAGACACAATGAAAGTAAAAAAAAAAAAAAAAAAGTCCTGAAAATAACGTAGGGAAAGAAGACAGGAAAAGAAGCATCTAGGAAGCAGGTTATGTGGGAGTGGTGGCTTAGAGTGGGCTGCTAGGTGGCGTGGTAGTACAGGCCGCTTTAGAATCCAGACTTCCTCAGGTACTCGGCCATCGTAAACACTTTCTGGTTGAGCTGACCGCCATGGACACCCTCCTTTCCCATGATTAAAACCATCGCTGGAGTACAGAGAGAGGGGGGGGGGGGGGGAAACAAGGAACAAAAACCAAAAACACACAGCAGAAATTAACACCAGACATTGTTGTGACGGGGCTGTGAAATCAAAAGCTAGAACCGGTTTCCCCCCCCCCCCCCCCCCCCCTTTACTGTGTAACATGGGGCCTTACTGTGTCTGACCACTAGGGCATTGGCCCATTGATTCAACCCACAGCTGCCTCTCCCCAACCCCCCGAAAATTGCTTAGTACGAGGAATGCAGGGATGTTGGGGATCTCTTGACAATACTTAGTTAAATTTGATTTATGGAATTTTGTGTTTTTTTTTTAATGCATGCATTTTTTTTTTTATCTTCTCCCTTAACTAACAGCGCAGAGGCTAGAACACGAGAGCTAAAAGCTAGAGGCCGGAATCCCTCAAGTATTTTGCCAGCATCGAGTATGCCTTCTTATTCAGTCCGCCTCCATGGACCCCTTCCATGCCCATTACAAAAGACCAAGACTGGAAGAAGAACACAGAAGGAACATTTAGAGAAAGGTGGTGAGGTCAGGAGGTTACAGGTCAAACCAAAAACCACACGGAGCCGAAGGGCCGGGCAGGTGAAGCAAGGGCAGACGTGTGGCGGAATGGAGCATGCTGGCAGAAGCGTCTACCGGTAAGCCCCCACACAGCATTCACCTTCTTATCGGAGCTGCTGGCACAGAGACCGCAGTGCCTCAGCTGTCAAGTTTCCTTGATGAGACTTGGTTCCAACATGGGGGAACATAACAAATAATCTTAGATGGTGAAATGACTCTTCTATTGGGCAAGAAAACTTGTGGCTTATGATTGTGCTCATCTTTAAAAAAAAAAAAATCAGCCACCAAGATTACTATACATTACTATATAATACCAAACTAGGCGTCGGCTAATTCAAGTTCGAGTGAGCAACTTTTGTCATTTGTGACATTTAACCAACCATCATGACATCTGAATAATTACTATTCCATAATATGTTTGGGTTCTATTTCCCTACGGGATGATTTCTTATCGGCAAATTAGCATTAAGCCTCATATGTAGCGCTAGGAAACCATTTAGTCCATACTCTGGTTGGGTCAATAAATAGGGTTGAAGACCGTGAAATTAAGATCTACTCTGAAGGCAGATGAATTAAGAGATGCCACAAAATTCTAACGGACAACAGACATCAGTATTTGACACCATGTCCAAGAGAAACCAGGAATTATTATCTTTTTACGTTATAATGCAACACTGAGTGCACACATGTGTATACCGAGACCACTACTAATGTGGATATACTGGCCAACAATTCACTCTACAACATTTGGACAACAGAAAATAGATCCATTTACATCAAGCACCCTTCCAGACTGAAAACTCCACCTTCATGCTATAACACAAAGACCACGTGGCCAAATACAATATCCCTGACGTTATTATTCTACAAAACCTTGAATACTCGTAACCTGCTCAATTTTCTAATTAATATCATTAATATCAATACTGCAGTTGGTACAATCAAAATGCTTATAGAGTCACTAATTCCTTACCCTGACCCCTAAACCGTCTACAAACAGTCCCTGGCTTTCATCACAACTGGTAAACACCACGACAGCAGCTGCGGAGGATAGGAAGGTGAATGCCTCTATTCATTACCATCCATCCAGGACCATGCAGGCGCAGCCACATGCGTGCGGAACCTCTCCTCAATACATGCGACAACCGCCGCACGTGAGGAAAGCCGTCCCCGTGGTAACGGTTGGAGGTGATTAATCGGAACACCCAGTCCATGGGAGTTGCGTTTGGAAAAGGGGGGGGGGGGGCAGGAAGGTGCTCCGCTAAACGCATGCGGCTCAGGGGAAGTCTCAGGACGAGGAGTCAGAAAAAAGGGGGAGGAGGAAGAGGAAGAAAGCCCTCACCTGGGCACTTACATGGAGGGCAGCGATGCCGGGGGGGGGGGCCCACGTGGACAAAAGGATAACTGGCAGAACTCTGAGGCAACTCCAGTCCTCTAGAAGGGACCTCAATCTCTCTGTAGGCGCTCTGGCTTAAAATTGATGGGAGGATTCTACAGCCCATAAACTAACGTCAATGTGTTGAATGTGCTTCGGCCTGCTGATTCTAAACCCCAAAATAGTGTGTCAAAATGCATTTCCAATTCGAATTTACTTCCAGCCTTAATGCCCGAAAGGACAATTGTGTTGACTACTACTTAATTTATAATCAATACAAGAAGCCCCGCAAGTTGAAAGTACAAATATACAAAACACATTGTGATAAACATTTGGCCCATCCATTACCTTAAGGAATATTCAACATTAAGTCATCATGCATTGGTTAACATCCAATAACAGTCTTGTGATCATATAGCCATTATAAAATAACAAGTATTTTATATATTGAGGAAAGGTGAATTATTTTAACTAGGCATTTTAACTAGGCATGCACATGTCTACGGACCAGTGGAATGACCTAATGTATGTCACGATGTCACTGTCGTGGCCCAGTTTTATGTGCCACTTACTTTTGCCGGCTTTGCCTATGGAAATGTTGTATGTTGGCTCTCCCCCAACGCTCTTTGTCCGGACGTCCATCGTCCAATCGTTCTCAGCGTTGAGGCTGTCCCTGATGACAGAGCACTTCTTGGTGCCTAAGGTCAGCCCGGAGGTGAAGAATGCCTCGCGATCCTTCCCAACTACCCCGTCGATTTCTTGACTCTAGGGAGATATATTGTTTCGATTATTTCCTATGTCAGTATCGCGCGACACACACACACACACACACACACACACACACACACACACACACACACACACACACACACACACACACACACACACACACACACACACACACACACACACACACACACACACGACAAAAGAGGTTCAGTCATCATGGAAGGTTCTAGTCGGGAAAGAGGAAACGTCGACTCAGCCAGGTCTCCTTTTCTTAAGCCTTAACAATCAAGAGTACTAACGAAAAGGCACACCTAAGCTTGTCTCTAAGCATTGCCATCATCGAATCACAACGTTAAAGATGAGGCCCGGCATTGTTCCTACAGAATGCATAATCATAAACCCAACCCTCCCCTTTCTTTCCGGAAAAGAAAAAAGGAAAATCAATTTAAATTCGGAGACTGCAAGGTCGATTTTATAAACCCGAGTCCTATTCCCCTTGACTCATTTATACCAAACCAACCTGGCCCATTTGAAGAAAAAATACCTTATCCTAGTAGTGTGCGTGTCTGTGATTGATTACCTTAAGATCCATCTATCTAAAAAAGAAAAAGAAAAAAAAAGGGCCACATTCAAACGACACATGCCGTGCATTATTCGTGGCCTACCTACTCCCAACCACAGCCTCCAGGCCTAATCTTCTGTTTTTTTAAGACATGTGCCCATAAACGGGGATGTGTATTGCATTGCAATACACATTGAATGATTTATAATCGAGATCGCAAGGGGACACTCCCATCTTATCAAACACAGGCTTATGTTAGCCTAGCCCGGCCGCCCTCCACCACCTCGCTGATTTTCTCCACCACACAAGATCGTTCAAAACCAAGGCCTAGGGCGATATTTCTGTAAAGTGTTCCCATTGTGCACACAATTGTACGTCCTCGCTTTTTTTTTTATTAACACGCTCATTAGCCGACAAAATGGAGTCTGCGAGTGGACCGGGCTTTAGAGAAATCCCATTTGGACATTTCCTAAAAGCTCATTTTTGCACTGGCGTCGATTTAGTCGAATTCGTCGAACGTGACCTATGCGGCGCGAGGGGCGATGGCGCGGGGGGAGCCGTGATTTAGCTCGAGCGCTTGAACCGAAATGAATCAAGAGAGTGAAGTGGATGGCGCGCCATCTTGGAAAAAGGAAGGTTCGGCAGCGACGCCTGCTTCGCGTGCTCCCTCCAGCACCGCGGCGGAGACGGACACACAGACAAAGCCACACAGCATGCTTAGCCTCACATGTCGCACCTCCACCAGACGGTCGTAGTTAGCAGTAGTCGGCTAATCAACATTAACACCACCCAGACTTCCTAACCCCTCAAACCGCTATACGCACGCACGCACACACACACACACACCGACCCACACACACACGCGCGCGCGCACACCGACACACACTGCGCAATAGAACGGTAGTCCAAAGTGTAATCGTTCGTTGGTTGGTTTCCCGAATAACGGGTTTGACAAAATAATGATTTCCGCAGCGGGCTTTTGTTTGACACCGACCGCAGCTCCTCTAGATGATAAGCGCTGGGTAATGCTAGCCGAGTGATTAGCCTGCTAACTGGGCTAGGAGGCTCGGGAACGGCTAGCCCTGAGCAGCCTCACGTTGAATAACAATCCCGTGATATAAAAAAATCAATTTAACTAAAGCAGGGGGTGATCAAACATCGACAATCGGTTTTTCCCCATTAAGGCATTGGTGGGGTGAACTGTAACGTTATATTTCGAGGGAATTTGTTTGCCCAAGTCTCTTTCTGCATCTCCACTGAGCGCCGGGCACCATGTGTGCCACAAGGATCGCCTTATGTGTTCTGCTCCATAAGGCCCAGATTAGCTAGGGAAGTGGACGACAGGTACATGCGGGTACCTCGAATGAGCCATCGAATCAGCATTTCAACAGTACATACCGTTATGTTAACAAAGACCCCACCAGGAGCCGATGCCCAGACGTATTTGGCGTCGGTGTATCCAACAATAGCTGAGTCCTGGCAGGTGCCATCAGCCATCAGGTTATCCACGTAGCCTTGCCAGGACATGTTTGCGAAATTAGTTCAAAGATGAAAATGTGTTGGTCAAATAAGTCACAAGTCCTCTCGAACGGAGTGTTGCGAGCAAGCTGGATTGTCAATGGACAAAGGCCTTCAGCAAATCCCAGCTCGTCACGTCCCGGCTTTCTTCTGAGTATGGGCAGCGAAGAGAAGCCACGCCGGTCGGGCAGCGCCTGGGTGTAGCCTTCTTGAAATCCCTCCGCCAAGCCGTTGTTCGGCTCTCGTTGCCATACCCAATGCGCTATTTGGCGGATGTAGAAACCTAAGAGTCGATTGTGCAAAGTGTTTTTGAGATTTAATTTTAGGATTTATTTGTTTGTGATACAGACCGTAAAGAAAGACAGTTATAGGAAATCAAAATACGATACACGGTAACATGGCTCTTCTGTTGAAGGCTAGGATCTATGTGATTCTAGATCTAGATCTATCATTTATAATTCATGTTTTCCATACATCCGAAGGCCATGGGGGGGGGGGTACTTTTACTTTGAAATACCCTATTATCTTTACATAACAATGTACCAAAAGCTTTATAATTACAAAATATTACAAAGTGATACTTTTAGGACATTTTTATGAAAGAACATGTAGAACACGAGTCCCCCCCCCCCCCCCCCCTCCAGGCTACTGGGCTGTCCAAATACGCACAGACCACTTGCTTCATGCAGATCACATGAGTGGTTCTGCGCCTCTCTTGTTGATTCCGCCCTCCTGTGACTCCAGACTGTCAACACGCGGAAGCATCGACATCCGTTCTTATAGGAATTCTAAGTAGACAGACTTTCTACGTTTATGTGGACAAATCATGGTGGTTTTACTATGTGTGTATGAGCCTGGGAGACAGACAGAAATACAGAGAGAGACGGAGGGAGAGAGGGGGAACGTCATTGTAGGCCTAATGCTCTCTTCCTACATAACTCTGCCGTTATTCTCAATTTCTAGATTACCCTGTAAGGCTCCTTTGTACCGTAGGCCTAACTGATAGCACAAAACCTGTTGAACCCCCAGGTTTGACTACTTTAATCTCCTTAAAGCCGGACTTCAGCAATTCAATTCAGAAACGGTGTGTTTGTTTATGGTGATAACAACCAGCTGGCCAGGGCTGTGCTGCTTGTATCCAAGTCACAGAGTAGGCCTCCGCTCCACCATGTAAGCCTTAATAGACATGGCATCACAGGATGTCTGTACATCCTATGATGCCAGGTTTTACAAGTTCCCCCTCAAGGGACAAATAGAGCAAATTGAAACTGCATTGTGTAAGTGAAACATCAATCAAAACATAAAATGATTAGCCACACTTTTCCTGTGAGAATCCACCAGCCCCCCCCCCAATATTTATTCTTAGCAAAGTACCTCTTACACCAGCCCAAATATTATTGTGGAAGGAATAAAATGAAAATGATTAATTTATATGCAAGTTATTCTGTGAACAAATGTACATTAAATAGGGTGTGGAAAGTAAATGAATGTTCTATGATAGTATTCATGGATTTATTCTACTTAATTTTGTTCAGGAGATATTCTGCATGAAGGAATTGCATTGAGGTGGAATCATTTTTCTAATTGTTGTTCATAACCAAGATTAACAACATGTCCAAAATATCCGAACAATTTAGAAAATGTCCCAAGTTACACCCCTGCAATCACTTCAAGTAACGCCCAGGGAACGCTGGTCCCGTTTTTATAAATACCAAAACTGCCCCCTTTTTTTCCTTAAAGAGGAAACCAAACAAATTTGAAATTTTTTAGGGGGGGGCCAAAAAGGCCCCTAAAAGGTGGGGGGAAACCCCCCCCTTCCCCAAAAACCCCAAACCATTCACGCTCGAAAGATTCAGTCAGTCTTTACGAGATAAAACGTTATGACATGAGACAAACATATGAAGCTCCGAAGGGAAGTGTTTTTAATCAGCTTTTACTTTTTGGTTCATTGTCAGCCTCTTTATGTTGTCTAATATGCTTTTTTGAACACTTTATTCTAATAATCAAAAAGTCATGTGTCTCTGTCCCTCTGTCAGTGTGTATGTCTCTCTTCCATCTCTTGTCTCTCTCTCTTGCTGTCTATCTTGTCGGGCCAATGCATTGGCTGGCGATAGCTAAACAGCATTGATGTTCTGTGGAAATCACAAGCTATTACAATCAATAACAGCCAAAGTAAAACTGCTGTAGTTTCTTGGAATAAAGAGGCTGGTATTCTATTAAAATCAATTGTAATAAATAATTAGTATGCTCATGATCGTGCCAATGACGAGTAACACACGTTGATTGCCCTTTGCATGGGCGTTGGTGAAATAATACTGAAGTAGGTTAATCTCTGTTGAGAACAACTTTGGATAATATTTGCAACAATTGGCGTGCCTGACCCCTTCAACCTTTTCCCCCTTTGTAAAGTTCGACATGGCTGTTCAAAAGATATTTTATATATTAGCAAGTGGAATGACACTACATGCAATACATACAGAGCCATACAATGGGTCTGTTCATTGCCTCGCATTCATAGGCCTACTCCCCCCATTTGTGGAATGAATCAACACCACCATTCAGCCCAGTTCAGATTGTATGTCATGGAATACCACAGGCAAATACACAGAGGCAGAAATAAATGGACACAAATGCACATTGAATTACACTAAACCATATAACCAAGTGATGCACACACACACACACACACACACACACACTCACACACACACACACACACACACACACACACACACACACACACACACACACACACACACACACACACACACACACACACACACACACACACACACACACACACGAACACACACACACACACACACACGTGACCACACACACACACACACACACACGTGAACCATTG